>CAUYSK010117659.1:0-72472 GCA_963575035.1 Avahi laniger
TTGAGATTATTTTATGGGCTAAAGTTGCAAATAATCTTTTATCATGGAACTTAATCGACACTACTTTTGCAAAAAAGGTTTTAAATTTAATGTAGAAAAAGAAATAAAGTTGAGATCAAAACAAATTCTCACATAAGTGCACATATAAGAATAACATATATTAGATATTGGGCAGGGGGGAGGGGGTAGGAGGGAGGAGGGGATGCATATATGTGTACACAAAGAGTGCAATGCGCACCACACAATAGGATGGACATATTTGAAACCTGGACTGAGGAGGGGAGGGGGACAAGGGCAACACAAGTAACCTAAACATCTGTACCCCCATATTATGCTGAAATAAAAAAAATTTCTATATTAAATAAAGAAAAAGAAAAATGTTGTGTATGTTAGTATAGGAAGTAGAGTATGAAAGATGACTCTTCCCCTAGCTAGTTCACTAACATGGTTAAGTCACTTGGCTGCATATTAGGGTCTTCAGTCATAACATGAGAGATTGTACAAGTCCTGCATTTGACAAAACAATGAAGTGATTAAGATGGAATGTTGCATTATTATTCGAAGTTAGGTATCACAAGATCGGAAGAATGGGCTCCACTTGTACTCACCATCAAATTGGTACTGTTGAACACTAGGGTGCTCACATAGCAGTAATACTCTCCAGGGATTAGGGAGATGGGAGGGGGGTAAACCCACAACTAAAGGACACGGGGAGCATTGTAGAGGGAAAGGGCACACCTCTAACCCTCACTTGGGTGAGGCAAAGACATAAAATGTAAAGACATAAAATGTAACCATAATACGTTTGTACCCTCATAATACTCTGAAATAAAAAACAAAAAGATGGGATGTTGGGTTTTCATAACAACTCCAAGGAATTTGTAGCATAATTTACTCTAACTATTATTATTAGAATTTTGTCTGTCTTTAACACTTAGGAAGGTTGATTATAAGAGATTGTGCATATATTTAATTGTCATTCTTAGAAAATAGTGAACTTTCAGAATTTGTCATGGTGGGTCTTAGGTTTTTGGATAATGCCCTTATTTTGGATAATGCCCTATTTAATGCCCTTATTAATGCCAAGAGAGATTGAATAACACTATACGGAATGACTTTTACAGAACATTTCAACATTAGATGGCATGTAAATAGGTAGTATTGATTGCTGAAAGGCTTGAATATCATCCCAATGTTTACATCATCACTCATTGCCCAATAACACATTTATTATGATACCAGACAACCAAAAAGACATATACAAGCCAGGGAGATTATATATTATACATGTATATAATATATAATTAAATGTATATATTATATAATTATTATATATAATATAATAAAATATAATAATAATATAATAATATATAATTATTTATATAATATATAATATATAATCTCCCTAGCTTTACATATCTATATAAAATATGAAATATGTATATCCCTGCATATATATAGGGATGCACACACATATATATTATATACATATATGTATATGTAGGCATACATATATGTGTACATAGTTCATACATATGTAATAAATACATGAATATTTATAAATGTACACATGCAGCTGTATTTGTGCTACAATGGTAGAATTGAATTATTGCAACAGAAACTATATAGTTTTTAAAGCCTAAAACATCTACTATTTGACTCTCTCTTTACATAAAAAGAGTCAGATAGCAGACGTTTGAATTTCTTACCTGTACAAAAATTCAAATTTTAAAGTTGAACACACATGGATTTCACTATGATCTTTGACTATGACTCAATATCCCTGAGCCTTAAGTTGTTCATCTATTAAACAGGGATAATGGAAGAATTTCTAGAAATATTAGAAGTAATGCATATAAAGTTTATAGTATAGTAGAAAATCAACAAATAATACCAATAATAATAACAATCCTTATAATATTATAGTTTGTACAAACTTTACCAATCAAACTTTTCATTTTGGTGTACTTTGAGAGATGCTATGTTAATGCCTTTTTCTGAGAGCAAAGAAGCGAATGGCAAATGCATAGTTTAAAATGACTGCCCTTGTCCGTTTCATCCATTAATTGGGCAATGAGAGAACATTTTCTATCACATTATGGGTAGAAAACAAATGAGAGGAAGAATAATATATTTTTACCTCATATGGCATTCTATCCAATAAATGTATTATTTCAGTATTAATTACTTTCCCAGGAAATTGTCTCTTGAGTGACAAAGGCGACAATACCTGAATTGACCTATCCAATGACCTACCCAATATCCTTTTCAACTTTCTTATCCCAATAATGTCAGAAAATAAGTTCAGTTAACAGAAAACAAGGGGAGCCCACATTAAATTTTAAAATGGCACATAGAAACAGATAGCCCCAAGCTACCAGACCCCACTCTTTGGGATTTCCTGGAAGGCACTTACATTGTCCTCAGAGGCAGAGATTGGCCTTGATTTTTCAGTGGCCTCCCCACAAGCATCCAGGGAATAGAGATGGGGGCATGCCTGACACTCCCTTCACCTGTGGCCTCTGTTGGGACCTTGCCACCACATCCAATTCTTAAGGAGATTACACCATCCCTGGTGGAGTCTCAGACTCAGGTTTGCCATCGGGCTTATATCTCATTCCCAGAGTGGAAAAAAGGTCAACTCTAGCTCTTTCTCTTTGTGAGAATGGCTGGCTTACATACTGCCATTTTTCCAGCTCTCTAAGGCAGTTTTTGCTCAAGAGAATCACTTCCAGCTTCCTTAGGCTTCCTTTTCCTGCTGAATTCCCCTTTCTATGGCACTTTCTGGGATGAGCCACATCCCTCACGAGTGACAAAGCACAGGGCGTCATCCTGCTAATTAACATATGTCCTAATTATAGCTGTGTTACACTTTGGAAGACAAAATTAAAGTCTAAAGTGATCTAAGTAATTAGGAGGGGTACATGGAAGCAAATGAAAGCAGCAGCAATGAGACTGGGGTGGGCAACGATGTGACCATGTCCTGTGAGGCTGGAAAGATCTAGAGGCCAGTGAAAAACAATTGGCCATGACTCGGGTTGGGATCGGCTACAAGCTTCATGAGCTGTTTTAAAAAGGGAGCATCAAATGTAGGACAAGATGGGATTTTCTTTTCTCCTCCCTGTCTTTGTTCTGTCCTCCACCATCCCTAGTGCTGAGATAGTGCTTGGTAAGATAGAGGAAACAAACCAGAAAAATTCATGCACACAAAGTTGAATTTTCACACAGTTCCTCAGAGGAGACAGGGTAGGGGCTCAGGGAACTGATACGCTGAAGCTTACACATTCTCGTGCCACTTCTAGTGAATGATACAAGTAGGACTAGGGCAGACAAGAAGATGATGTGGGTATGGGTTGGGTTCTGCAAATTGGCCTTGGATAGAAATGTCAGTATGGGTCATTTACATTGAATCCATGAAACACAGACAAAAAGTGAGAAAACAAGACAGTGAAGGAAAGCAATAGAAGTTATGTTCTACTCACCTATAAAAAACAATGGAGATCTAACACCTCTGTATTAACCTGGATAGAGCTGGAGCCCATTCTACTAAGTGAAGTATCCAAAGAATGGAAAAACAAGCACTACATGTACTCACCATCAAATTGGTATTAACTGATCAACACTTAAGTGCATATATGATAGTAACATTCATCAGGTGTTGGGCAGATGGGAGGGGGGATGGGTACGTACACATCTAATGGGTGCAGTGCACACCATCTGGGAGACGGACATGCTTGACGCTCTGACTTGGGTGGGGCATAGACAATATAAATATTTAGGCATGTAACTTAAACATTCGTACACCTGTAATATGCAGAAATAAAAAAAATTATGTTATCAAGCAAGTTAGCACCGAGGGTAACTGGAGCTCAATCCAGGAAATGATGGTAGATAGAATAGAATAGGGGGTGGGATACATTTTCTGTAAAGTGCGAGATAGTGAATAATTTCAGTATTTTGTGCCAAATAATCTCTGCCACAGCTGCTCAATTGTGCCTTTGTAATGTGAAAGCAGGTACAAATGATATGGCAACAAGTGGGTGTGACTATGTTCCAAAACAAAAAAACTTTATTAATAAAACCAAGCAGCTAGCCTTAGGTCTATATTTTATCAACTTGTTGCAGTGTAATAGTGTTTCCTAAACTTTCATGGTGAAGAAGACATTTTTTAAAAATAAAAACTGAAAACATTCTTGTGAAAAACTGAAACCAAACAAGGTTGATTGATGTCACCTCTTCTGTTAACACAGTGCTTGGAACTTCTAGCCAGAGCTATCAGGCAAGAGAAGGAAATAAAGGGCATCCAAATGGGGAAAGAAGAGACCAAACTATTGCTCTTTGCTGATGATGGGAACTTCTATCAAGTAAAGGATAATAACTATGATAAAAGACTTCTAAAATTTATCTTGTATCTAGAAAATCTGAAAGATTCTTCCAAGAGACTCCTGGAATTGATAAATAAATTCAGCAAAGTCTCAGGTTACAAAATCAATGTGCAGCAATCAGTAAGAATTCTATACAGCAGGAACAGTCAAATTGAGAACCAAGCAAAGACTCAATACCCTTCACAATAGCAACAAAGAAGATAAAACACCTAGAAATATATTTAGCTAAGGAGGTGAAAGACTTCTAAAGGGAGAACTAAAAAACACTGAGGAAGGAAACAGCAGAGAACGTAAACAGATGGAAAACCACACCATGTTCATGGATCAGCAGAATCGACATTGTTAAAATGTCTATATTACCCAAAGTGATCTACAGATTCAATGAAATCCCTATTAAAACACAAACATCATTATTCAGACATCTAGAAAAAATAATTCTGTGCTTTGTATGGAACCAGGAAAGACCCCAAATAGCCAATACAATCTTAAGCAAAAAGAACAAATAGGGAGGCATCACTTTACCAGATTTCAAGATAAACTACCAGGATATAGTAACCAAAAGAACACGGTATTGGCACAACAACAGAGACACAGACCAATGAATTAGCACAGAGAAGCCAGATGTAAAACCATACACCTAATCTCTGACAAAGCAGACAAAAACATACACTGGGAAAAAGAATCCCCATTCAACAAATAGTGCTGGGAAAATTGGATACCCACCTATAGAATACTGAAACAGGGTCTACACATTTAACTTTACAAAAATCAACTCACAGGGGAGGACTTAAACCTAAGGCAGGAAACCATAAGAATTCTAGAAGGAGAGGTTGGAAAACCTCTTATAGATATCAGCTGAGGAAAAGAATTTATGAAGAAGACCCCACAGGCAATCACAGCAACAACAAAAATAAATAAATGGGATCTGATCTAATTACAAAGCTACTGTATATCCAAGGAAACAATCAATAGAATGAATAGACAACCTACATAATGGTAGCAAATATTCACATGCTATACATCTGATAAAGGGCTACTGACCATAATCTACTAAGAACTCAAACAAATCAGCAAGAAAATAGCAAACATTCCCATTAAAAAGAGGACAAAAGACATGAACAGAAATTTTCCAAAGAATACAGACTAATGGCCTGTAAACATATGAAAAAATGCTTGAAGTCTCTAGTCATCAGGGAAATGCAAATCAAAACCACAATGAAATATCACCTAACCCCAGTGAGAATGGCTTTTATTAAAAAGTCACAAAACAACAGATGCTTGTGTTGATGCATAGAGGTAGGAACACTCACACACTGTTTGTAGGACTGCAAATTAGTTCAACTTCTATGGAAAGTATTATGGAGATACCTCAAAAATCTATGAGTAGAACTACCATTTGATCCAGCAATCCCATTACTGGGTATCTACCCAAACCAACAAAGACATTCTATAAAAAAGACTTCTGCACTCAAATGTTTATAGCGCCACAATCCACAATTGCAAAGATGTGGAAACAACCCAAGTGCCCATCAATACATAAGTGGATTAATAAAATGTCATATGTGTGGTATACCATTCAGCCATAAAAAATGGTGACCTAATACCTTTTGTAACAAAGTAGATCAACCTGGAGACCATCCTTCTAAGTAAAGTATCTCAAAAATGGGGTAAAAACCCACCACATGTACTCACCACTAAATTGGAACTTAATGATCAACACACATGTACACGTAAGTAGTAAAATTCAATGGAAATCAAGCAGGTAAGAAGGGGACAGAGGTGATGAATATTAAATTGACTTGTAATGGGTACAATGCACATTATCTGGTTGATGGACACACTTACAATTTTGACTCATATAACCAAAATGTTTGTACCCCTGTAAAATTCTGAAATAAAAAAAAGTCATGTTAAATGAAAGAAGCCAGTGACACAGTACCACATATTGTATGACTATAGTTACATAAGGTCCATAATAAGCAAATCTGTATGGACAGTAACTAGTGGTTTCTACAGACTGGGGGAGTAGGAAATAGTGAGTGACTGCTAATGGGTATGTAGCTTTGTAGAGTGAGTGCGTAGGTGATGAAAATGTCTTAAAATCCGCAATGGTAATAGTTACAAAGTCCTGTGACTACACTAAAGTCATTGAATTGTAAATTTTAGTTACATTAATTTGATGGTATTTGATCTTACCACAGTGAAAATGGTTTTTAGAAAAGACAATATGCAAATAAACACAAATTCCAAAACACATGCACAGGCTACTATACCAGAAAATAAAGGAGGGTGGTTAGGGAAGATCTGTCTGGTAAATCAGCATTTAAACTCAGACATGAAGAAGCCAGTCTTGGCCAGGCATGGTGGCTCACACCTTTAACCCTTGCAGTCTAGGAAGCTAAGGAGGGAATATTGCTTGATCTCAGGAATTTGAGACCAACCTGAGCTACAATAAGACCCCATCTGTAGTATAAATAGAAAAATTAGCCACTGGCTTATAGTCTCAGTGTCTTGGGAGGCTGAGGTAGGAGGATTGATTGAGTTCAGGAGTTTAAGGTTGCTGTGAGCTATGATGACATCACTGCATTCTAGCTTGCGTGACAGAGTGATATTCTGCATCAAAAAAAATGAGTCTTGTGAAATCAAGCAGAAGGAAGAATATTATAAAAAGTCATAAAAAGAAATTCCTAAGGAGAGAAATCAGAGTGCCTGAAGAACTGAAAGAAGGTTGTGCAGCTGGAGCAAAGGAAGCGAGGGGAGAGTCGCAGCAGATAATACTGCAGAGGCAACAGGTGAAAGGGGACTATTGATGGTTTTAAGAAAGGGGGAATCCCTTTGTCAGTTGGGTGGAGAACGGCTTAGAGGAGGCATCGGCAGAAGAAGCCCAAATAAGACACCATGACTGTGATAGTCAGAGCAGGAAGCAGCGGTGGCTCAGACAAGGCCTGGGTTATTCTGAGCAGCAGGTACTAATTTCCCATTTTGATTTCATAGTAATTGAGTGACTTTCCTCCTTACCTTCCCCTAGCTCATGAAGAGAAGCAAGGAAGCCACTTGCCCTGCAAGGCATGAGATACTGTACATAATGAGAAACAGTCCTGCATAAATTGTCAACTGTGCCCCTGTTGAGAAACACTGGACTAGATGGCAGCAGTGGAGACAGAAAACAGTGGATGAATCTGTGATATAGTTCTGGATGAAAACTCTTAGGATTTTCCAATAGATTAGACAGGGGGATAAGAAAAAGGGAATAATTCCAAGGTTATGCCCAGGTTTCTAGCTTAAATAATTGTGTAGATTATGGTATCATTTATCAAGCAGTATACAAATAAGGAAACCAGATTTGAGTGTGGTCAGGAAAATCAACAGTCCACTCTGGGTATGCTTTGGTGTGAGATGCCTGTGGGACATCCATGTAGGACTGTCAAGTATGGAATTTGATTCTTTCACACTGGAACTTGGAGGAGAAAGCCAGGGTAAAAACATAAGTGCAAGTCATCAGTGTGCGGAAGTAGTTGGGTTGATTCAGGCAGAATACGCAGAAAGAGCAAATGAAGAGAAAGGACAGAGAAGACAACTCAGAACTGACCCCAATATTTAAAGGGTGGACAGAAGAGGCTGATAAGGAAGGGCCAGAGAGGCTGGCTGGAAACCCAGGAGAAGGAACTGTCACTGAACCTAAGTAAGGAGACTGTTTCCAGGAAGAGAAAGTGGTCTAAGATGCTAAATGCAATTCAGAGCAAATTAAAGGAGGAAAAAAAGTAGTGTCCATGGATTAGGAAACACTAAAAGGGTAACCTTAGCAAAAGCAGTTTCTGAGGCATAGTAGAAGTAGAATGGAGTAAGCTGAAGTGAATTTGGAGACGTAGAAGGCAAGACAGAATATATTTACAACTCTAACAAAGTTTGGCTGGGTACAAACAGAACAGAAAAATTGGGAGATACAGAGATATATGATATTAGAAGATTCTATGTGTTTTTAATATGAGAGATACTGGAGCACATTTATAGGCCAGTAGGAATGATCCATTAGGAGAGGTAATAACTGAAGATTGAAAAGGGAAAACAAATCAGGAGGTAGAAATCAATGAAGGGTTCAATCACCACAAATAACTCTCCTTCCTGTAACTCATCCCAGACTTCTTTTCTGAATGGCATTCATAACAACTTTCCAACTTTTTGCCTCTTGGCAACTAAAATTCCATATGAATCAGCTCTTTTCTGACTGTTACTTGTTTTAATAAATAACCTTGTTATCGGGGTACTAGGATACGGGCATATGAACAAACAACGAGTGTGATGCGCACCTCCCGGGGGATGGACATGCTTGAAGCTCGGACTTGGGGGGAGGAGGATCATGAGCAGCATATGTAATCTAAACATCTGTACACCCATAATATGCTGAAATAAAAAATAAAATAAAATAACCGTACTATCCCTTCAACTGTCCGTAATCTGCCGTGTATCCATAACTCCCCTTTACCTGCCAGTTTTATATTCCAGCTCCTCTCAAACCTGTCCACTAATTTCCATTCCCACCACTTACCCTCTAGCCAAGCTTCCACCATCCCTCTGCCAAACATAAGGAAATAGCCTTTTGACTCTTCTCTCCCCTACCCTCAATATAAGCCATTTCTCACTGGGTTCTAAACCCACTTCTAGTGAACAGAATTTGGCAGAGTGATGCCTACATCATAAAAGGAAGTTTCTGTCTGGGACCCTCTTTCTTGCTTGTCAGCTCTGGGAAAATGAGCTGTCCCTTTGTGAGAACATTCAGGTAGCCTGAGGGTACATGCAGGTGAAAAGGAACTTGCTGGCCATATGAGTGTGCCACCTTCAAAATGGATCCTCCAATCCCCATCAAGCTTACAAAGGACTGCAGCCCCAGCCTATAGCTTGACTACAACCGCTTGAGAGACACAGACACCATCTAGAGCTGCTTGCATCAGAGCTTTAACAAGTGGTGTGACCTGTTGGTTTTCTTGCTTCTAGTACAGAAAAAAATGTATTTCTTGTTATAATAATGTAATTCTAACTACATATCCTGTAGAAACATTATTAAGGATGGTATTCAAGTTCTATGATAGCTTTAAGAACAATAACTATGCTGTCTACGTGTTTATTGAATAAACACTTGTGGCCTAGCATAAGACTGCAACACAATATCTAATGTTGCTAACATTGGAAAATCAGCTCCAAGTTACAAACAACAAATGTAAACTGTGATTAGTCTACTCACAGTTTGGGGCTGTTAATCCACACAAATATTCATTAGTAGTTTCTTAAATGGACTAACAAGCTTTTTGGGTACAAGAAGTATACTTATATAAATCAGCATAAATCCGCTGTACTAAATATCATATAAATATATATGGATATTTAATAAATATTTGATCAATTGTGTCTTGGAAAAATAGGAAATGAGAACTTTTATTTAATTTGCTGAGCGATTTATGCAAATGAATTCTGAATCGCAGACTTGATGATTTGAAGGAAGTTTGTTATTTAATATTTAATATTTTCTTCTCAAATAAACCAAATAATCAAGACTTTAAAACCAAAAATAACTCAAAAGCTTTTAAATAAATAAACAAAAACAATTCTTGCCATAGCAAATCCACTATGACTATGTTGTTTGACAGTCTAGTCAAACAACAAAATATCATTTCATCTTTAATGTGGTAGAGTAACTAAATCTTACATACCGCAGAGTAGTTATACCATGATCAGGTGAGCACTCTCACCTGAACTGTGAAGTCCTTCCCTAGAACAGCCATGTTTTTAGACTGAAGATTCAAAGGCCCTCCTCTACACAAGACCTCCTACTGAACAGGTGCAAGATTATGGGATGGGACACACAAGAGACAATGGGTGTTCTGTTGACTCAACTCCCTGATCAGAATCCAACTCTTTTTTTTTTTTGAAAAGAGAAAAAAGATTTATTTCTTTAACAAATGGATTTACAATTAGATAAATATGTAGACTGTGGTTTTTTTTGTGTGTGCAAAGAGCCATTTCTTTTATTTAGTTATTTACTTAGTTGTTTTCAGTAACTTAGTAAGTACTTGCAAACCCATCATACAATGGCTATTTCTTTTCTGTTTGTTTGTTTCAGGGTATTATGAGGGTACAAACACTATGGTTACACTTTATGTCTTTGCTTCATGCAAGTGAGGGTTAAATGCATGCCTGTCCTCCCTACAATGCTTCCCGTATGCTTCAGTTATGGATTTACCCACCGCCAAATCCCCCTAATCCCTGGACAGTATTACTGCCATGTGATCAACATAGTGTTGATCATTTAGCACCAATTTGATGGAGAATACAAGTGGAGCCCATGCTTCCAGTCTTGTGGTGCCTCATGTTGGATAATGGGCTTAAGTTTAATCCAGAAAAGTATAAGAGGTTCTAGGTCACTGTCATTTCTTATGGTTGAGTAATATTCCATTGTATACATATACCAAATTTTAATATCCACTCATGGATTGCCAGGCATTTGGTTGTTTCCACATCCTTGCAATAGTGAATTGTGCTACCATAAACATTCGGGTGCAGATGTCTTTACCATAGAATGTTTTTTGCTCTTTTGGATAGATGCTTAATGGTGCTATTGCTGGATCGAATGGTATTTCTATTTTTAGCGCTCAGAGGTATCTCCAAATTCTTTTTCACATGGGTTACACTAATTTGCAGTCCCACCAGCAGTGTAAGAGTGTTCCTGTCTCTCCACATCCTTGCCAGCATTTGATGTTTTGGGATTTTTTGATAGAGGCCAATCTCACCGGGGTTAGGTGATATCTCATTGTGGTTTTGATTTGCATTTCTCTAATGATTAGAGATGTTGACCATTTTTTTATATGTTTGCTGACCATTTTTCTGTCTTCTTTTGAAAAGTTTCTGTTCATTTCCTTTGCTCATTTGTTGATGGGGTTGTTTGATTTTTTCTTGTTGATTTTTTTCAGTTCTAGATAGTTTCTGGTTATCAGTACTTTATCGGATGTGTAGAGAGCAAATATATTCTCCTATTCTATGGGCTGTCTATTTGCTCTAATGATAGTTTTCTTGTCAGTACAGAGGTTTTTTATTTGATTTGATCCCATTTATTTATTTTTGTTGCTGCGGTCATTGCTTTGGGGTTCTTCTTCAAGAATTCCTTCCCTAGGCTGTTGTCTGAAAGAGCATTCCCAACATCTTCATTTAGAATTCTTAAGGTTTTATGCCTTAGATTTAAGTCTGTTATCCATCTTGAATTGATTTTTGTGAGAGGTGAGAGGTGGGGATCCAGTTTCATTCTTCTGCATGTAGCTATCCAGTTTTCCCAGCACCATTTATTGAAAAGAGATTCTTTTCCTCAGTGTATGTTTTTGTCAGCTTTGTCAAAGATTAGATTACCATATGTGGATGGTTTCATTTCTGGATTCTCAGTCCTGTTCCAGACATCAATGTCTCTGTTTTCGTGCCAGTACCAAGCTGTTTTAGTTACTATAGCCTATAGGTTTTTCTTTTCTGAAATTTCATATAAGTGGAATCATACAATATGTGATCTTTTGGTCTGTCTTCTTTGCTTAGCATAATGCTTTTTAGTTTTGTTCATGTTATGATATGTATCCATAGTTTGTTCTTTTTTATTGCTGAACAATATTTCATTTAATAGATATTCCAAATTTTATTTATGGATTTACAAGTTGAGGAACATTCGAATTGTTTCTACCTTTTCGTTGTTATGAATAATATTGCCATGCACATTGGTATGCAAGTCTTTCTGAGGACAAATCTTTTATTTCTCTTGGGTTCGTATTCAGGCAAGAAATTACACAGTCATGTAGTAAATTTATGTTTACATTTTAGGAAGTTGCTGAACTATTTTCCAAAGTGGCTGTGTCATTTTATATTACCATGAGCAATATATAAGGTTTCTCCACATTCTTGCCACCTTTATTAATATTATTTTTTGTCTATCTTTCATTTATAACTGTTTAAGTAGAAATGAACTGATATCTCATTATAATTTTAATGTGTACTTACTTAATGATCAATAATGTTGACTATCTTTACATTCGCTTAGTATTTTTCTAGTAAAATGTGTATTTAAATTTTGTGCCCAATTTTTTATCAGGTTATTTGTCTTGTTATTATTTAATTCCTTACATATTCTGGCGTGTAAGTTCTTTATCAGAAGTATGTATGGCAAAGATTTTCTCTCAGTCTGTAGTTTGTATTTTTATTTTCCCAATTGTTTCTTTAGAAGTACCAAAGATTTTAATTTTGATGAACAACTTGACTATAGTTTATATTAATGTATTTCAATGTACTGTCGTCTTTGTATTATATCTAAGAACTTGTTGACTAGTTGAGGTCACAAAGATTTTCTTTTGTACTTGCTTCAAAAAGTTTTATAGTTTTAGTGCTTACGTTTAAGCCTTTGATTCATACTGAGCCAACTTTTGTGCAAGCCCTAAATCTTTTTGCATGTGGACACCAATAGTGCTAAAACCATTTGTGGAGAAGCCTGCCCTTTCACAATGAATAGGCTTGGCAACCTTGTTGAAGATAAATTGACGATAATTGTAAGGCCTTATTTCTGGACTCTCAATTATACTACATTAATTTACAGTTCTATCTTTATGTCAGTGCCACACTGTGTTGATTTCAGTAGCTTCATAGCAATTTTGAAATTAGGAAGCTTTTCTTGCTTAATGAATCAAATTTCTCTTATTACATTAATGGTAGATTTTAAACATTTTCTTCTTTGTATAATGTGTCTTATCCAGGTTGTTGGTTTGCCTCATATTTTTCTTTCAGTTGGCTTTTTCTAGTTATCTGTTAATTCTTGGTTATCTGCCCATGTTTAAAGATGAAGATTAAAAAGCTGTTCAGAAGCTCTAAACATGTAGATAAAACTCATAGACTTTGAACTTCATTGTAGGGTGATGTTTCAACTACAGTCATTGTTTGGAAGTAGGTTAGGGAATAATTTATAGAATAATGGACATCACTTTAAAAATTTCTTTTCTTTATATGGAGAAATCTGCCTTTGATCTTCTAGGTGAAAAAGCATAGAGCACAGGGGAAAAATGGTGTCATGCCATCTTGATAAATTTAAACCATAGATTATAAAAAAGTTGTATTTCTAATTGAAGAATCATTAGTATAATTTAGACAACAGTGATAATTAAAATTTTCCCTTTTTTGACTCAAATATTAAACTAACGATTCACTTTATTTTTGTTTACAAGCTTCCTGGAATGTGTGTTCTTTTGACCTCTAATATCAGACTACTCAGGTTTAAATTCTGACTCTGCCACTTCCTTTGTGACCTGGGTCAAGTTACTTATCTCTCTGGGTCTTCAGTTTCAGCATTTGAAAATGGGGATAATAAGAGTGTCTATTCATACTGAGTTAGCATATTTAAGGTACCTAGGACAATGCCTCGGAGAGTTAGTTCTGCAGCATGTACTTTTGTCTTTCTTCATCTCCTCCTTCTCCTGTTTGTCCTTCCTCTCTCCTCTTTTGCTCCTTTTTTAAAACTTTCTTGTGTTACATCTTAAGATATCTTTTCTGAATCATTTGAGATGTTTCCTATTCAGAGCTGCCAAAAATATCCGTGTCGGATAATCTGTGTTCTTCAGGCATATTAGTTTAGCTTTGATGGCTTTAAATGCTGTCTTTCACATCTGCATTTGTAGCGTTTACATCAAGCCATTCTTTAAGTCAGTTAATCGACTTTTCCATTCCTTGCTGTTCTTAATTTATTTTTTCCTTAAACAAGTAGCTTTATTTCTTCAGGACTATAATCTCGCTATGTGTGTCTGTTGTCATAGTGTTTTTACATTGAATGGATTAATTTATTAAATTATTCTGCAATCTATTAATTAAATTTAATATTAATAATTAAATATCTCAATCAATAATTTATTTAATTTATAATTAAGTAAATGCAATTTAATATGATTAATTCTTATTAAGTTATTTCATATCTCTAAGTCCTTTCAGGAAATCTTGCTTTTTCTTTAATTGAGACAAAGTCTCACTCTGTTGCCCTGGCTAGAGTGAATGCCATGGTGTCAGCCTAGCTCACATCAACGTCAAACTCCTGGGCTCAAGGGATCCTCCTGCCTCAGCCTCCCAAGTTGCTGGGACTACAGGCATGCGTCACCATGCCCGGCTAATTTTTTCTATATATTTTTAGTTGTCCAGATCATTTCTTTCTATTTTTTTAGTAGAGATGGGGTCTCATTCTTGCTCAGGCTGGTCTCAAACTCCTGAGCTCAAACAATCTGCCCACCTCGGCCTCTCAGAGTGCTAGGATTACAGGCATGAGCCACCGCGCCCCGGCCAATCTCGCTTGTTTTGAGGGTCATATTTTCTAAGATTAAAAAACATTTTTGAATGATGTGTTTTAGTTCATTTGTTTGCTTCAGTTTATTTGCAAGTGTCTTATGACATCTTTTCATACAGTAGCAGCTCTTTTCAGGTCTTTGCTGTGTTATAGTGTAGGGAGCTTTTTGAACAACATCTCAGCTATGTATAAAACTTGTGCTCAGTGATACCTACTAAAAAAGCTACAGTTTGAGTTGTTATGGATTGAATATTGTGTCCCCCCCATTCATATTTTGAAATCCTAACCCCAGTGTGATGGTATTAGAAGTTGAGACCTTTGGGATGTTATTGGGCCATGAGGGTGAAGTCTTCATAAATGGGATTGGTGAGCTTTTAAAAAGATGTGAAAAAGCTTGTTTCCCCTCTCTCTGTTCTCTGCCATCTGAGGATACAAGAAGGCAGCTTTCTACAAACCAGGGAGAGAGCCCTCATAAGTCATCAATCTGCTAGTGTCTTGGATTTAGACTTCCCAGCCTCTAGAACTGAGAAAGAAATTTCTGTTGTTTAAGCCACTCAGTCTATGATATTCTGTTATAGCAGCCCAAATGGACTAAGACAAGACTTTGGAAATAAACAAAACAAAATTAAAACTTTTATTAAATTCTAAGGGATAAGTTATCTCATTCTTGGCTGAGGCTAGGGACTTAAATATGTACTAGGAACACCAAATTTCAAGTGTGAGACAAAGGATTTGAACTAAATAGTCAAAAGACAGTCTAAGCTCATCTTTGAAAATCTAACTCTGAGAGATAGATGCATTAAAAAAGAGAGAGAGAGATGGATAATTCTTCGTTTTACATATAAAAGGATTTAACATGGAAAAAGAAACATTTTCTCATTGGGAAATAGTAATGGGAGAATAGACTAATTATATATTAAATAATTACACGAATATCTGTTAAAGGTATAGTCCAACCTATCGCGATAGGTTAGTGAGCCTTTAATGTGCAAGTTACCAATGCTGAACACCATAGAAGACATGAAGATGAGAGAGACATATTCTGTGCTCAATAAGAATTTTAGATCAAATAAAGGAGACATGTAAAGGTGATAGTACATTAACAACTCAGCAGAACTAATTTTAAATGGGATAAAATGGTTTGTTTTCACTTGAATTGCCTGTAGAAGCAATAATCTTCAACTGTAAGTTAAAGTCACTCAATGTGCTTTACTTCTGGAAGGCACAGAACTTCCCCAGCCCTAGTTTGTATGGTTTTATAATTGAAATAAAAATGCCTTTGCAAATAGCCTACAGGATATTTGAAAGAGCCCAATAATGTAGATAAACCAGTTTATAAACTTCTGAGGGCTATAGATGGAAGTGATGTTTGGTGCTATCAAGAACAAAAATGGTCAAGAGAAACTTGGAAACTGTTCTGCTGGCCTTTAAATGAGTCTCTTCTTGGTAAATTGAAAATGCTCCATCTTCCCAAATCTCTCCATCCTAATTTACATATTGCATTTTTTTCTTGATGCATTATTTAACAATATAGAAGATGCGGTTTCATAAAATGGGGTTTAGTTTTTCAGGATTCAGAATTTACCTTCTGAATAATCTGCTTTGATCAGTTAAATAAAGGTCAAAAGAGAAATCAGTCTTGTTTCAAGATACACTGTCAGATTTAGCCTCATTCTAAGTTATACAAAGATAATCAATTTATTAATTTACATATTTGATAGGTTAATTAACCCTCCCAAGTGCATCCTTCAAATTAAATGAACTGACCTGTGTATAAACAGTTACCTATAAAAAGACTCATCACAGTTGTCTCCGCTTGAAAGATGGGATGAGGTCAGACCAGGATTGTCCTGACTTCTGCTCCTGAAGGTAAGAAGCCATGGCTGACGAGAACCAGGCAGTCTCCCAGGCTTAGAAGAGTAGAAGTCAATTTTATCTTTTAGTCCCTCATGAAACTGGGACACCCTCTTACCCTGCAAACATTATGAAGAACCAGAGAGCCCCTCTCTCACTTGGGGGAAGGTATGGGCACTAGATCTGCAAAGATCACATACTTCAGCTTGTCACTGCAAAATCCTCCCTCTTAAGCAGCTTAGGATTCCTCCATTTGTGATCTTGGTGCTTAAGATGTCATTTCCTTGGTTAGTCACACGAGACAAGACTTATTTGTTGTAAAAGGCAATGATCATGTTTCATTTTGAGTCCCAAGAAAACCTGCCAAGACTGAAAGGTGTGAATTATACAAAGAAAAAAATCTTAACCCAAGAGGAAAGTTATTCTTGGTTTTGAAAGTCTCTATTTTCTCTGCTCACTAGAGAACCAATTGTGCCATCATATTTTATACCAGACTACTGAACTATTAGAACTTTTGCTGCCTCTTTTCATTTTTGCTCTTTATTGAGTTCTATATCCATATCTATATCTAGATATGTTCTCACATCTCTTTAAGGTACGATGCTTTAAAATTAGCATATGCATAAAGCTCATTAAGTTGAATAAAATGTGGATCCAGACAAAGAATCATTTGAATTTCTGGAAGCCTATCCCTTAGAAGCAGGTGCACACCCCATGATTAAGAGAAAATGTAATTGTGAGAAGCAGGATTTTAGCAGCAGCACACTAGCTTTTTGACTCATCTGAGGCTGCACCTGTGTCTTTGTAACTTAACTAGGAACTATTTCTTTTCATAGGAACTGGATGAGTTTTTAGGAGGGATTGATTACAAAAGAAAAGGTTAATGTGAGACTGTGATAATCATGTCAGTGAAATGAGACACACTTAAAGAATTATTTTAGGATATATCTCACATGAAGTTTTCAACAATAACAACACAACAAATGACATAATTGTAATAGAAAGCATTGGCTTTAGTGTTGGAAAACATTAGGCATCTATATTATCAGAAATTGCCTGATTTCTCCAGACCTATCTCAGTATTCTGAGGTTCATCAGATATAATTAAGGTCCCTTCTTGTTTTAAAATGCCATGAGCTTGAGCTTATGACAAAATTTATGAAAGTAGGCCCTGTTCAGTGATAGCTGGTGAAATTACAACTTGAAAACAGCTAAAGGAAACAAAGCTGTGAATGCCAGCCATTTTGCAAAAATAAAATTTTATGTTTTGGTAAAAAAACAAAAAAGTGTGAAATAAATGTAGAATTGAAAGCCTAAAAAAGTTACAGATATACTTGCAATTCAGATTTACATTGTAAGGCAAAGTCTTTCAAAAAATAGAAATTTGAAGTAAGGTCTGAGGGAATATCAAATAAGGTTCTTAGATCCAAAGTATTTTTCCCATTATCTTAAATCAAATTTTTATTCTTTTGGCTCTTGGAATTCTATTATTTTTCTTTAATTTTCCATATAATCTTTAAATGATAAAACACACAGCATTAGTGGTTACCAGCTAGTACATTGATTATCATCTAACACATTGTAAAATTAATTAATGGCCAGATGGTAATAGTAGCTTTTTGGAAAAGAGCGTACCTCTGAGAAGGAGAGGCTCCCAGAAGGAAGAAAAGGGTGCTAATGGGAGAAGGCCTGAGGGGAAGCTGAGTTTGTATTTGAGAGGGGAGCACCTACTGCTCATTCAAAGCAAAACCACAGAAACTTAAAGGCTTAAAGATGGAAGGCAGTACAATAAAAAGTATAAAAATACTAAAAGTAATATAAATGAAAAGATACAGAATACTAAAGAAAATTAGGAGAAAACCTCCTACAACAATTGACAACTACAATAAAGTACAAATTTTGAGGAATTTGTTCTATGCATGCTTGAGATACAATTAGACTGAAGTGTGTCACTGAGCACTGACATGTACCTCTTCCCTCTAAGAAGTGCTGAAATATTAGGCAGTGAGTAGAGGACATCTGGATAGAATCCCTTCAATGAGTCCTAGGTGGAACAGGTCAGGGCAGGTTGTGGGGCAGATGTGTCCCAGGACTTAAATTCCTTTCCTGTAGAAAAGTGGCATTTATGGGGGAAGGGATTGATTTCACCAGGAAAATTTCAAAATACCAATATTTCAATATTTTCAGATATTCTCTTGGAATATTTCTTCTGTTGACAGGATACCGCAAGACAGAGCTCCTCAGCCACAGTTTGTGAGTCTCAACTTTCTAGAAATAAATACGGCAAAATCTATCAGGATTCTGAAAATATTTACTTATCTATGTCATAGTAATTATGATATTACAGTAAATTTAAGAGAGTAATCAAAGATGCACACAATGTTATATGAACAAATATATTCTCTAAAATATCCTATTTAAAATTGGAAAAAAATAAACACATCAATTTAGAATTAAATAATAACAGCACTATTTTATGATAGATTAACATCTTAGTACACTATTAAATGATATGGAAAATATATAAAGAGAATCAGCAATATACAGGAGTATACAGAATACAATGCTAAGTTTGTAAAGCAAACAATATATAAAAGAAGACAAGGAAATATAATGACTTGATATAATGGTTATATGTGTGTGATGCAATCATTAATAATTTTTATTTTCTTTCTGTTTTTTCATATTTTCAGTTTTTATAATGAGTATTGAATAATTTTCTAGTCAGGAACATAAAATAAGCACAAATTTGAAGTGCTCATTATCCTTTGTAAAATTCCAGAGAAGGTGGCAGCCTTCTGAAATGTATCACATTCTGAGCTTTTAGGTTTCAGCCAGATGCCAGACACTCTGACTGACATTTGGTGAAATGGTTTCTTGGTTTAAAGTTCCCTTGGCCCAACTCTTAGAAGTTCATGGAACAGATGGCTTTGATTTGAAGGACATATCCGGTAATAGACAAAAACAACGCTGTTCCTTTGTGCTTAGGAAATAGGGCAATGATCAGGAGACATTTTGAGTTCTGGCATTTTTTTCCCCACTTTTACATGCAAAGGTTTTTGTTGCTGAACTCTGGTTCTCAGGAAGGGTAAAATCAATGTCACAGGAGTTTCTACAGATTATTTAAACACCTCTGTGGTGGTTCCCCTTATGAGGTATAGACCAATGGACAAAAACACAAGTGACTTGGACAGTCAGGAGTTACGCGTGTTTACACTGCATATCAGCGATGCTCCTCTTGAGATGTCCTTGTCAACCCTATCCTTTCTAACTCTCTTAACCCTTTGAATGTGCTTGGGGGCAACAGAACCAAGAAAATACATTTAAGTAGCCGCAGTCACACACATCTGCAACCCCCGACAAACTTACCAAGCCATGCAAAGCTTCCTCTGTTGATGATCACACTGAAGAGGTAATAAGGGCAATGTGGTGCCTAAAACACTGTGCTTCTTTACTGTGGTGGTATCCAAGAGTTTAACAAATGTGCTGGCACAGAAAGAAAGAAATCTATTTTACTTACAAATGTTGTGGTGTTATCCTTTGTCCTTTGCACAAATTTCTCCTTAATCCTTCCTCAAAGTGGAACTATCGAGGCAAGTATTGATCTGCTCTGTTTACTATTTACTTTATATGTAAGTATCATTATCAGAATGCATTTAACGTTGGGAGGAGGCATTTAATCATGGCCGCCCTGAGAGAAACCCGTGTGTTTCAGTTTCTTGTCAGGTGCATCCTTGATCTCATGTGACCTAGTTCCATCTGTTTTCTTGGTTTATTCACTCTTCAAAACATTTCATAGCCCCTCTCCCTTTGATTTCAGCACAACTTTAAACACCCCCAAGTATCTATGTCCAAATTATTAACTTCTTCTTCTAAATAAGACTTCTTATCAAATGTAAAAGATTTTCTTATTTATTTTCCTATTCTAATTTGATAAATAATTTTTCTCCTTCAATTTATCATTGCCCATCTGTCTAACACTGCCTCATCTTTTTACTGCCCTCAAAGTGATTAGGAAAATTGTAACTAAAAAGGGTGGTGTGTAGAATTGTATATACCACCATATAAAGACAATCGTATATTGTCTTTATATAGTTGTTTTCTAAATTAATTCTTAATTCTATAGAATATTTAACATTGAATAAAATTTCCAAAGAATTTGATATGAAGCAAAGGAAAGTGAAAGGAACATAAGACTGATAAATTTGAAATAGTTATTTTGAGGCCTGACTTTAATAGTCTAATTGTGTGACCTTGTAGAAGATGCTTCATTTCTCTGACTGTCCCTCAAATGTCAATGACTGCTACTTTACCTTCTATCCCATGCTTGCTGTGAAATCAAATACTTACACGTGGAAAGAAACTGTAAATCTCTACACAAAAATTAGGTATCATCAATGTGAAATATTAGCCTTGGTATCCGCTTGATTCTGAAAAATCAACAAATGATTTTATGAGTTAGACAAGTTCTAAAAGACAATACAAAAAAAATCAAGAAAAAATCTCTCAAAAGTGTTATCTTCCCATGTTTAAGATCTTTCATTTTTGGCCAGTAGGTTTTTGAACTCCTTGAGGGTAAGAGAAATGTGTCATTCATACTCATATTTTCATTACTGAATGGATCATCTCAATCTCAGTAGGTGTTCAGGTAAGAGAAAACACAAGCATGTATGTGTGGAAATGCACTGCTTTCCATTGTCACAGATCCCCAAAAAACAAGCTAAGACTTAAAGGATGGGCAGAGTGCATTAAATCACATTAGTCAAGACCCCACTGAATTTTCATTAGGTCTGTTACTTGACCTAATTGGACCAATTCTTACTCCTTTAGACTATCAGAAATTGCTGGTTTTCATAGATTGACTACCCACTGAATAATTCCCAACAGATTCACCCCGTCTTGGTACAGACGGTGATCCTCATTTCACCAATAGCCACCATGGATTGCTTTGAAAACTGTTCGAACATGAGAGAAATCTGGAGGATTCTCATGTGTAATAGGATGTGTCTGTGTGCACATGGCTTGCATACATGTATGTTTTAAACTCTTAATGGGAAAAGAGAGTTTGAAAGAGATACATCATGTACATTTCTTAAGTATCTGTTTTAATAAAGGAATGATAAATGAAAAAATGTTTGCAGCATAGCAATCAAAAGAAAGGAGGTAACTTCTGGGATGTTGCCAAGTGAACCAAAGATTAAAGAAGAACAAATGACAACAGGAAAAGAACGAGAGGGAAAAATTCTTAGGAGCCACGAAGACTAAGATGCCTCTCAAAACCAATTTTTGTTAATGCTGCTAAAACTCTTATTTCTAATAGGAGCTCAGGAGGTAATTTTGTTTTTTGAGATTTTGTTCTTTTGGAGAAATCCGTCTGAGGTGAACTAAAAGGAAAGGGATTACTATTTGCTTGTTTCAATCCAGAGAAACATTTTGCTGTCCATATGACCTGAGAGAAGACATTTGCAAGAAAAATCTGTGCCAACAAGTTGCATCGTTTATTTTCCAAGTTTTATAATGACAAATTATATTACTTTTATAATTAGATAAATTAGTAGATGTAAAGTAAGCAAACGAACTGCTAGTGTAGGTTAAATTTTATTTTAGTTAACTTATATGTATACTTGGGTATGTTAGAATCAAAATATGCATCGGAATCACACGGATATATGTTCATATTTTAACTCTCTTGATTACTAGTTGTGCAACCAGGGACAAATTTGCATTCTCAGAGACTCTGTTTTTTTTTTTTTTTTAATCAGTGAAGTGGAATTAGTAACTACCCTACAGATTTTTGGAGGAGATTAAGTGAGATCATGTATATAATGCACACCAAGTGCCTACTCGAATGGAGACACATAGTGGCCATTCAGTAAAGTTAGTTCGCTTCCTCTTTATGAGTTCATAAATTTTTATTAATGAAAACTGCTATCAAATGCTATTTTTACTAAATAGCCACAAAAACTGATTTTTGGAATCAATTATACTGCTGCTGAGCTGCCTTATTGCAGAACAAAGTGGGGATGCCACGGAGGGGAGAGAGCAGGTGACTGTGGCTCTCCTGTGAGATGTAGAACAGATGGGGTTAAAATGTACTTCTTGGTTAAACTGTTCTAATCTACTTACTTCACAGCATCAGAACTTCTTCAGTATATTGGACACAAATCTATTTTCTAGTTCTATTGTAAAACATTGGAAACGTAGACACCGTGAAAACCCTCTCCAGATCTTCGAGGTAATTTGCCTAAATGCATGAGGCCATATATATAAGGTGTCTAGCAACCCTAACTCATTAGGCTAATGATTTTTCTATGTTTGACAAACAGCGTGATCCAGATGTTAGATAATACCTATGTGAGCCAGTAACTCACTTTATTTTAGCAGTCTAGCAACCAAGTACCATTGTTGCCTTGGCGCTCAGTAGAAATGTCGTGTTGCATTTAATCAGCAGTATTTCCACACATCTGTCATGCAACCTTAAGAGCCTTTTGGATTGTCAAAGAAATGTTACATTGTACATGGTTTAGATTTAGTGGTGCATCTATTTAAATGTATTGCAATCACATATGTGAAGGTTCTTTAATTAGAACCTCTGATTTTCCACAATAGTTTGTTCTCTCACAGTATTAGAAAACAGAGAGATGTCTATACAGAAATACCGTCTGCTTTTTTGTTCCTTTAAAAAATGTCAAGTGTCAAAACACCTACCAAAGCAGCCAAGGAAATGAGAAAGTCAGTGTGATGTTAAAAGGAAAGAGCAGAAGTGAGAGCTTTCACTGGGTGGAATTTATAATATAAAATGAGTAAAAGCACCTTTCAGCTCCCTTGTTTCACACCCCGATGATATTTTCTGTCACAAAACAGTCTAAAATACTGGACAGTCCAAAGAATGGATAACGCGTCTGATGAAACACTAGGTCTTCTAACCTGTTCTGCTACTTCCAATCACGGTGCTGACTGTTTAGAAGTCTGGATAAATCAGAACACATTTGTTTTTCTTATAAAAGTTGCAGCTACCTCTTATCATTTGTGGCAAAGTATTTTTTGTGTTTTATTAACCTGGTGTCTAGTGAGTAAATATGTGATAACATTTACTACTTAAACAGGAGCTTTTGTCAAGCCATGACAAGTTATTGCAAATTTTAACCTAAATTAAATGGAGACTGAAATTGGCATTTCCTTTTCTGTAATCTCCAATATGGGTATTGCAGAGCACTTTTGGATTGTCACTGATGGAGGCTTTTCTTTATAAAATTGGCAAAATGACATTTTAATATATGGCATAATTTGTCTTATCGATAGGCTTGATACCGTGAAAAGTAACTCAGAAATGCACATTTCTCTGTTCTGGTGAGATAGGCAAGTAAGCTCAGGAGCTTGTCAAGAGAATGCATTGGTATGGGAATGTTATAAGAAAGCAAAGGTTTGTAGCCTGGACTTAGTTCCACTTAGTGGACAGAGTTCTGCCTGCGACAGTTATGTAGCCAGAAAATAATACTTGGAACAGTGGATTGTCTCTGGCCAAGGAGAAATGCTTTTGTTTTTATATTTTTCTTCTTCATGCACAGACAGACACCATTCTGAGGCTTTCTGATAGCAGAAACGGAGCCCAGCTACTGTGAGTGACATCCCTCACAGACGCCCCTGATTTATACTTAAACTATAGTTTTGTCTTGATGTAGGAGGAGGCCTAGGCCTGAATATGATGCAGCAGAGGCTTCTAGGCACAGAGAAGTCTCTAATCACTTTACTTTGAAGTAAAGATGGAGTCTGTAAGATTTAGGGAGATTTTTGCACTTAAAGTGTGATGCGTAGATCAGCAGCATTGACATTGGCATCTTCTGGAGTCTTATCAGAAATTGAGAGTTTCAGGCCCCATCTTCCACCTGCTGACTCAGAATCTGCATTTTAACAAGATTCCCAGGAATGTATATGTCCAATAACATCCGAGAAGCACTGGTCAAAATAACAGTGCATGGGTCCTACTTCATTATTATATTATATACCCAAACACTAGAAATATTAGTTGATTAGAGAACAATTGTATTAGTCAGTGTTCTCCATAGAAACAAAACCATTAGGAAATGTATACACACACACACACACACACACACACACGCGCGCGCACACACACACACGTATAGATGGAGATTTGTTATAAGAAATTGGCTTATATAATCACGGAGGCTAAGTAGTCACAAGATCTGCACTTGGCAACCCGGAGACCCAGGAAAGCTAATGATGTCTAAGTCTAGTCTGAATCTCAAGGCTTGAGAACCAGGAAAGCTGATGATATAAGTTCCAGTTTGAAAGCAGCAGGATCCAGACCGGGAAAGAGCTGATGTTTCGATTTCAAAATCTGAAGGCAGGTAAAGACTGATGTCTCAGCTCATGTGGTCAGGCTTGAAGAGTTCCCTTTACTTGAAGGATGGGTGAGTCTTTTTTTGTTCTACTTAGGCCTTCAGCTGATTGGATTAAGGCCCACCTGCATTAGAAAGTACACCATGCTTTACTCAATTTACAGATTCCATGTGATTCTCATCCCAAAACACCCTCATAGACGTACCCAGAATACTGTTTGATGAAACATCTAGGCACCTTGTAGTCCAGTCAAGTCGACACATAAAGTTAATCATTACAACTGTCATGGATAAAGTACCTTGAAAAAAACATTTTCCTGGTGAATTCTGGATATTTTCTTTGCGCACTTGACCCAGGACACTAAGAGCACCATAACTGTAATAGAATATTTTTCTCAAAAATACGGAAGACATTTTTCCTTTCTCTATCACCACCACCCCATTCCAACTACCTCACTGTGTGGATAACAGCAGTACTACTAGAGAAAGCAACATCCTAAGGGACAATCTGACATGAAGCAACTTGCTGTCTTTTACCACCACCTGCTTTGGTTTATTGGTGTCCCTTGTTTCAACTTGTCTGCCCTTTTCGTATTCTATTTGGATACATTTTCGCAGTGGCTATAATTTTTTTATGTTTTTATATTCATTACTAACTATGGTAATTCAATTTTCTAGTTGATTTATGTTATCTATAAAGTTCCATATCTACTACCATAAATAAGAGATTATTCCCTGTTTTCTCCAGAGATTATTCACTGATTATATGTGTGAAAGTGAGTGCAAGCTTCAGGTGTGTGTTTGCTGTGACTGGAACGTAATCAGGATAGTGCAGTGATCTTACTGCTTGAGTTTACCTGTAGTTCCTGTAGTCAGTAGATGATGCACATCCACAAAAGTGCAAGATGTGACACCCTCTCTTGAAATATCTTTCAATTTGTGTTTTGTAATAATGCTAAGTAGCATTAAAATATGCAACAATATCTAGTTCAACTGATTCTGCTGACAAAATGTCTAAAAGAAAATTTCTTTCCCTGTGAATTTCTGGAAAAATGCATGCATTGCTATCGTATAGCTTATACAAATTTCACATTTGTGAATACAGAAAGTTCTGTCATAAAAAGAATGTTAAGTTCTGCATGATCATTTTTATTCAGATTATTCTGGCAAAAAAAAAATCCTGTTTTCCAGAAAGGTCTTGCACATGCAAAATATCAAGGGCTATCTTGTCTGTGGTTAAGCCAGCTCTACTGATAAAGTCTTGAGTGGTAAGCTGAATTTTCTTGTAGTTTTCTACAATTAATGTTCAGTGTAATTGAAGTCATTTCAGAAATATATATATTTTTCTTTACAAGAGATATTACTACCTAAAAGATTCTTCTGATATGAAAAATTTAGTTATGGAAACTATTTAGAGGTTGCAATCAATTTTTAAAACTATGTTTCAGTTTAACACTGTATCAATTGACTCCCTGTTATGAAAGATAGACCTTCACAATTCTGTTTTCTTCTGCACAGTTTCAATTTTTATTTGTTTTATTTTTACATGACTCAGATATGCAAAAGCAATATTATAACCTATATCCATAATCCCCATAGTGGTTTTTTACATTTCTATATCTAATTGTATCTGATGCTCACCAACTTTTCCTTCTTTATTTTTGCTAGATTTCATTTTGAAATAGTTTTTCAAAGAAAGACTCAAGGGTACTCTGTTTTTTGTGTTCTTTCTTATTTGCTATATATTTGTACAGTAGTCTTCTTCAATATGATATCATTAGATAATAGCTTTTTTCCCTGATATTTTTGTAGACATAGCCTGTTATATATTACATTAAGCAACTCTAGGGTCAAACTGTTATTTTCTCCCCTTGCATGTGACTTGCTTTTTGTCTTTGAATACATGGAGAATTCTTAATTATCCTTGACATTCTTAATCAGGATGCATCTTGATGTTGAGTACCATATACCAAATTTCCTTGAAACCTTATCTATTCTTTTGGTTTCCATATCCAGGTTTCGTTATTGTTGTTCATTTTGGGAAAACATTTTTTGTATTCTATATTTTAATTTTCCATTCGATTTGTTGAATTCTTCACTTCATGGATACCAGTAATTATTACATTGGATTGTCTTTGCCTGTCCTTTGTGTCTATTAGTTTCTTTCTTTTAATTTAATCTCTTTGTGTTTTATCTGTTTTCACTGAAATATTCTCAAGCCCTTCCCTTGTGATGCTAATTGATTTCCAGCCATGACTGCTTTATCTCATTATTTTCTAATATATTTATTCTTTGATAAGTAGGATTTTCAATTTGTATCTATAGATTGACAGTCCCCCTCTTTATAAAAATATCATTCTGTTGTTTTATTATCTCATCTTTGAGTGACTATTGTTTCAATCCATATTCACAAAAAGTTGTTCTATAGCATGGTAATTTTTCTTCTTTTTTGGGAGGTAAGGTTGTGTTTGTCTTTGTCATGAAAAAGATTTTCCTTTTTTTTTTTTTCACTTCAATGCCATTGCCTAGTTGACGTGTGAATTCTGTCATCTTGTTTATTCTTGGGTGGCTCTGCCCAAGTCTTTTATTCAATCTGATGTAGCGTTTCACTCTATTTGAGAATTGTTTCTTTTCTTCTTCAACAATTGTTTGAAGACTGAGTCTTTCATATGCTCTCTATTTTCCTGTAGCCTAGGGAATTGTTAGGGCATGGGGAGAACTCAACTCGGGAAACACAAAGTATTTCTCTCTGAAAGTCCATGTAATGTATTGTGTGATGTTTCACTCCTTCTGTTTGGAAAGCTGAAATTTACATTTACATGGGGGAACATTTTTAGCTTTCAGCCTGTTCTACTTCAGTGTGTAGTCCGAGAGGTTTTATTTCTCTCAGTCAGTTCTTTTGTCACTTTTCTCATTTGTCTATTTTTCCCAGCCAGAATTTCCACTAGTCTTCAGTCAGAATTGGAGCAAAGATGCCACTCACTCAGTTTGCCTTTCTTTGAGCATAAGATTATAGTGAGAGTTCTTAGGAATTTTGCCATATTGTGCGATACTGTGTTTCTTCCCTCTGTTCAAAATCTTATCTTTCCTACTTTGACTATGAGTTTTGAAGTTTTTGGGTATAAACAATGTCCCTTTTTCTGGGTTACTGAGAGGTGATTGTTGTTTTTTTTTAAAATGTTCTTTTTTGTTTGCTATTTTGTTAGTTGTGGGAAACGGAGATTATTTATTCAGGTTTATTCTGCTATTTTAACATAGATTTTTCCTCATATCTACATTTTGTATTCCCTTATTTTGAGATACAGTGCTCAAGTATGCAAAATCTCAAAAAATACTCTACCAATTATGCTGGCACAATTGCACAAATCAAAAGATTTAAGTTGCAGTCTGGTCTCTGCTGCTTTTCAGTTATATGAACTCAGGTAAGTCGCTTTTCCTCTTTGCATCTGATTCCTTGTTAACAAAACATGAGATTGCAGAGATAACAATAACTTTTCCATTGGATGGCTATGTGAGGGATAGTAAAGAACATATATAAAATGGAAAATATGCAAGAAACACTCAATATTTATAGTTAAATGCCTTTCAACATGTTGCTAGAACTGTACTAAAATATTGACATACGCTTTGAGAAGAGGTTAAAATTAAATTTTAAATAATTTTCCTACATGATGGCAATTTTTAGGTGTTTATTATGAAAAGAAGATGAATGTATAGAAGAAAGTGAGAGATGGCAATCAATCAAAATCTCAGACTCTATTTTCAAAGAATATCAAACGCTGCTTCAAGTATCATTAGTAATAGCTTTGTTGCCTGTACCATGTAGGTCTTTTGATTTTAGAGGCTACTTTTTGTTCTTTATGGGAAATTACATCTTTTAGATTTAGATCACTTTTGTTTGCCTCACCTTCTTAAATAAATAATGCAAGGCAGCAGAATTTGTATGAGTGTGAGAGTCTCTGTTGACCTGGAAAGAAAGTCTGTCAGGTATATTTTTTGTGAGAAATATCAACTCTGAAGTAGAGGGAAGTGAAAATCAACAAGATTTTGTCCAGCGTCACATTCTCTGGCTGAAATATTCAGGAAAGGACTTTTTATGCTTCTGTGTATGCAGGTGTGAGTAGGAGTGACAGGAGCTGGCAGGGAGAACTTAGACTTAGAGCATGGCCCAAGGGCCAACCTGCCAGCTCTGACCTGACCAAAAGCTGACTTGCTCCAAGTTTCTGGTTTACATATCCAGGACCATGAATGAAAATATATCGTGCTGCTTTGCATTAGCCTTAATATATAAGAGCTCTATAGTTTTACGAATAATAATAAAATTAAAATGATAGCTGTCATTTACTGAACAGCTATCATGGGACTCTGCTGGGAAGTTTACATCTACTTTCTCATTCAGTCCTTACAAAACCACTGCAAGGAGGGCATCGCCCCTCACAGCAGGGATAAGGGAAATGATCCCAGAACGGTGGAATATCTTGCCACTATCAAATCTCCCAGCGCCTAAGTGTCACTAACTGGCTAGCAAGAATGAGTGTCCTGGTTTCTCAGATTATAAAGTTCTTGTTTTCCAATATTCTGTATTGCTTCCCCGAAATCTCAATTAACAAGAAATTATTTTCTTCATTCCATGTTTTAACAGCCTTATTGAGATATAATTTGCATGTCAAAAATACACCCATTTAAACTATACAATTCAATGTCTTTTAGTAAATTTACAAAGTTGAACCATCACCATCGTCTAATTTTAGAATATTTTCATCACACGAGAAAGAAAGCTTAGAGAAGAAAGAGACAATATGCACAAGCAAAAGCAAAAAAAAAAAAAAAAAAAGAAAAAGAAAAAAGGAAAGCTAATTTTTATCCTGTACTCAGACATCCAGCTAGCATTATAAATTCTGCCATAGAATTCCTGATATTTCAAATGATGACCCCAATTATGTACAATTCAATGAGGTTTATGGTTTGGCTCCTGACCCTGTCTTTCCAAATTTAACTCTTGCAAGCTTCCTCCTTTCTCTACTCCAGCTGTGCACTCTGATAATACACAATTATCTGCCATTGTTCTGGTATATCCAAGACTTCTTTGGCTATGGCTTTGCTGAAGGTTTCATCCACTTGAAATCCTCCTCCCAAGAATATCCTCCTTTTTCACCAAGCCTTCTCCTGTTTACTAGTTTGCTGATGATTATTATAATAATAGCTATTTATTTATTTATTTACCAAGCATGTCATACACACTTTACAAACATTTATCTCTTTAGGTTTTACAACAATCATATTTGTTATAAATTTTTAGGCTTCTTTCAATAAATGAGAAAATCTGACCTTGAAGACCCCAAGATCATAGCCAACAAATGGAAAGCATTGGGATTCATGTATTTAATCACTAAGTGGGTAGATAGTCTTAACCTCAAACTAGCTGGCTAGAATTACAGTTATTCCTGTGCAAATTTGAATTGCCTATTAAGATATAGACAAAGCAGAAAATTTAGCACAGGTGTTCCAAGCTGGAATCATTTGCAAAGAAGGAACTGGGCGTCTTGGTAGAACCTGTGGCTCCTCTAGTCCCTAATCTGCACACTTCCTTCGCCTTGGCTTTGAGTCTGTCTTGTCCAGCCTTTTCCAGGTTTTTGCCCAAGAGCAGCATAAGCCTTCTGCTGCTCTAAGACTCTTGGAAGGAAACACCTGTCATGTTTACTTGCCAATCCTGTAGCAGGATTATGAGCTAGGTGAATGCTTGCTGCCAACTCCATCCTACAGGATTGGGCACCAGGCCCTGCCCTGTGAATGTGCTAAGTAAGACAAGTCTGAGGATCTGCAAGGCCCTTTTATGAACACAGGAAAGAAATGTGACCTGGAAATACTTGTGAAGACAAGTACATTTGTGAAGTCCAGGCACACAGATGGACTGTATGCTCCACACTCTACAGAACTTATCTCTTTCAATCCTCACAACAGCCTGATTGTTTAAATATTCTTAGATCTGTTATATTGAATAGATGAGATCTGTTATATCTAATAGACTTAGTGAGTGACAGAATGGGTGTGGGTGCCCAGATCTGTTTGATACCATAGCAGCACTTTTTTTTGTTTTTTTTTTGAGACTGAGTCTCACTGTGTTGCCCTGGCTAGAGTGAGTGCCGTGGCATCAGCCTAGCTCACAGCAACCTCAGACTCCTGGGCTCAAGCAATCCTACTGCCTCAGCCTCCTGAGTAGCTGGGACTACAGGCATGCGCCACCATGCCCGGCTAATATTTTCTATATATTTTTAGTTGTCCAACTAATTTCTTTCCATGTTTTTTTTTTTTTTTTTTTTTTTAGTATAACCGGGGTCTCGCTCTTGCTCAGGCTGGTCTCGAACTCCTGAGCTCAAACAATCCGCCCGCCTCAGCCTCCCAGAGTGCTAGGATTACAGGCGTGAGCCACCGTGCCTGGCCCATAGCAGCACTTTTAATCAGTTCAATGTAGAGCAAAAAAAGACACACATCCCTGTGTATGTGTGTCTATATATATGTGTGTGTGTGTGTGTGTGTGTATTTTTTATTCAGTTCCATTGTTTAATAAAGAGAAAGTACCACATTTTGAGTATTACTTACAATATTGATACAAGTATGAAGACATTAATTTTAGAATACTTTATATTAATTTAAAAAAATAAATGTTTTAATATACTTTTTCAAAGATCTATTCCATGAGGTATATACAGTTCACAATGAAAAGCCAGGTGAGGCTGTGTCTTTCCTGGAATATTTAAACCTAATTTATTATCTAATTATATTAGTCAAACTAAAACATCTACATATTTCAATAAAATGTATATGACTTTCATTGTGGAGACCATAAAACCTGTAATAACTGTTTTTAAGCATTTAATTTTTATTTAATTGGAATCACTCTGCAACTAAATGTCTTTTCTAATATGTTAAATATCTTTTCCTAGTTGCAGAATATGATGCTCTTTCATGTGAATTTATACAGTTTATAAATCTGCCATATACAGAGACTAATATGTATGTATATTTATTTATGTATATATATGAAGTTTTAAATTTAAAAAGTATATAAATGTCCATGGTTGATCATCTCTTATCTCTCAGTTATGCTATTTTTCTCCTAAGTGTTTAAGTGGAGGATTTTAGATATTCTACTAATTTTCTTTTTTATCAAAATTAATAATAAGTAGTACTTTAATCATTTTGATTGCATAAGTGGCCAAATTTCTGTTCTTAAACAGACTTATTTTGTAGTAGAAGATAATCTTTGTGGAAATACTTGCTCATATCCTGGACCTTCGATCTTAAAATTTGAGATTGTGTGTAAATTCAAAAGAAAGTATTATCATTAAAAAATTAACATTCCCAAGATGGTTTTTAGTTTTTACATTTGTAAGTCTACCTTCATTCTTAGAAGACAAATTAATTGAGAACAATTATTATGTTTCTTAAAATTATAATCCTAGAAGTTGAGATCCTGGCACATAGTGGGTGCCAACAGATGTTTTCTGAATGAATGGATGAATGGGGTCAGTGAATAAATAGCATAATGAATAATCAGCAGGTGCCTATAATTTTAGAACGGTAACCAATGATTCCATGAATGGCAGAAATATTTCTTCATATCTAAGAAGTATATTAAGGAATATTCCTATTCCTATTTCTCAAACTCTTTTCTGCTCATTGAGTAGGATTGGGGATGGAGTGAGAGGGTGTATTTTTGAGCAAATATTCTTGATAGCTAGATACTTGCAAATAATTCCATCCAGATTGTAATAATACATTGAGAAGAAAGTGTGGGTGACTTTCCTTTTGCTCCCACTATTAAAGCTCAAATACCTTTATTTTTCCTCCTCTCATGAAGTTTGCTTTTATTGCCATATAAGCCATCATTAACACAGAAATTCCTACATTTATCTTGCATTTTAAAAACTTTCATGAAACTATCACAGTTTCTTTATGGATTCTGGAAAATTGATGTCTTTCAGAGGTCATAATTTGCAAGATTTCATAACTAGACATGGTTTGAGCTTGAATGGTGGCAATATTATTGACGACAAGTCAATAGGTTGGTGTTATATTTTGAAGAAGTCTTGAAATGACTTGATCAACTGGATTGTGCAAGTGAATAAATGGGAAGAATAAAAAGCACCAGTTTTCTGGTGTGAGTAACTAGAGAGATAGTGATGCCTTTTCCTGAGATAGGGACCATGGGGGGAGGGTTTGGAGCGTAAAATTAAATAGTGTATAAAAAGTCTAATTCTACTTTGATCCAATATGGGGTGACAGGGGTTTCCACCTGAAACAACTGAAAAAAAGGAACAGACTGCATGGAGCAACGGCTTTCAAAATGTTAGCCATCAGGCAAGATGTTACCCACAGTGATACCCAACAGCCAGGAAACAAATAGCGTGAGCCCTATACTCTTATGTTCATCTCGATAGGTGCAGAAAGAACATTTGGCATCCAACATATATTGGTGATATAATCTCTCAAATCAACTAGTTATGGAGGGAAATTTTCCAACATTATAAAGGGCATCTAAGATGAATCTGCAGCTAACAGCATTAAATAATGAAAGACTAAATGCATTCTCTCTGAGATCAAGAACAAAGCCATGATGTCTGATCTCATTACTCTATACTATTCCATTTCTATTGTTCTGGAGAGTCTAGACAGTATAATAAGGCAAGAAAAAGAAATAAGGGAGACTTAAATTCAAATGGAAGAAGCAAATTACTTTTATTCACTGATGACATGAAAATTTATATAGACAATCCTGTGAAATATATAACAATTACTAGAACTAATATATGATTTAAGCAAAGTTTCAGGATGTAAGATCACAATTTAAAAATGCAAATAAATTTCTTTATACTAGCAATAAATATTTGGAAATGACATTGAAAAATAAACATTTAGACTAGCATAAAAATATAAAATACTTAGGGATAGATCTAAGACATGCAAGACTAGCATACTGAAAAGTACAATGAAATGTTTTTGAGAGAAATTAAAGAAGACAAATAAATGGAGAGATATTCAATGTTTGCCACTTAGAATACTCAATATTGTTAAAATATCATTTACACTTATAGTATATAAATTTAATGTAATCCCAGCCAAAATTTCAATTTTTTTTTTTGTGGATATTGAAAGTTAATTCTAAAATGTATGTGTAAATTTAAAGGACCAAATAGTCTAAAGAAAAAAAAAAGAAAAGAATAAATTTGGAAAAAAAAAACAATATAGAGGACCTGTACTGCCTGACTTTAAGACTTATAAAGCTATGCGTTCTAGAGCATATCATATTGGTGTCAAGATAGGATCTACGCATGTAGGCAGTTGGGAACCTTTACCTGTGCTACAGTCAGCACACTGTTGGGCCTGGCCTTTGGAAGCGCTATCCGCTCTGATCCCTCCTTCTGCTCCTCCATTCTCACTATTATGGTAATTCTGATGGTAATTGTATGGAGGAACCCTATGATGCGGATAGTTTCTATAATGGTTAGGGTCTGCTGCATATTCACTGCCTTAAACTGGAACTCCTTCTGTAACATTTGCTGCCTCTGTACTGTTTTCTCCTTTAACAATGTCAAAGTCTACAGTCTCTCCATCTATTGCACTAGGAAGGCAGTTCCCCGGGTCATTCTTCTTTATGGCAGTCTGGTGAACAAATACATCTTCCTTGGTGTCATTCCTGTTGGTGAAACCATATCCATTTCTTACACTGAACCATTTTACTGTTTCCCAAACCTTGGGTGCCGTGACATTTTTGTCCCCACCTGCAGGCACCACCAATATGAGGCCATTGGGGCCATTGCTCCCTGCCCACTGCCAGTGGTGCAGGGCTTAGTGTGGGCAGCGCTGAGGGCTGTGGGGGATGGGTAGGGGAAGGTGCGGTGAGGCTGCTGCATCTTGGCTTGGCTGCTCACAATTGCCCTGATGGTACCTAGGGCTGGCAACGGCTCCTCCTGAGATGTGACGGTAACTAGGTTAGTGGTGGTGGTAAGGCTGCTCAGGGATCTCTGAGGTGCCACTCTCTGCTCCCACTATGGATAGAACTTGGTTTTTATTTTATATTTAGGAGTATGATCATTCTAGAATTGATATTGGTGTATAGTATTATATAGAGATGATGACAATTTTTCTCTTCATGGATATTCATTTAATCTACCAATTTATTATAAAGACTATACTTTCCTCCACTGAATTTCAGTGGTATCTTGGTTGTAACTCACATGACTGTACATGTGAGTCTCGTCTGTACCTGGTTTCTCAGTCTATTTGTCTATTCTTACACTAATATTGTTTTATTTCCCACACAATGTCTTGCTATCTGTTAGAAAAAAGAAAAAGTCTTCTAGTTCTTTTTTTTCCCCAAAATTCTTCTTGCTCATTAAAATATTTTACACCTCTTTATAAATTTTATAATCAATTTATAAATTTTCCCAATAACATTCACTGAATTTTAAATGAGATTGGATTTAGCTTCAAGATCACTTGGGGGAACATGACATCCTTACAATATCAAATCTTCTAATTCATGACATGCTATAATTTTCCATTTACTTAGATTATTTTTAAACCCTCAGAAGTGTTTTGTACTAACGAATATTTCTATTTATTCCTAGGTTTAGTATATTTTAAAGATTGCAAATAGTATGAACTGTAAAATATTTTCTAATGACAGTAATCCCTCAGTATCTGTAGGGGATTGGTTCCGGGATCCCACATGGATACAAAATCTACAGACACTCAAGTTCCTTACACAAAATGGCATAGTGTTTGCATAGAACCTATGCCCATGCTCCAGTATACCTTAAATAATCTCAAGATTATAATACCTAATACATTGTAAATGCTATGTAAATAGTTATTATATTGCATTTCTGCATCGTTCCAAAAATTTGTATTATTTTTATTATTGTATTGTTAATTTTTATTAATTTTGGGAATATTTTTGATCCACAATTGAATAAATCCATGGATGCAGAACCCATGGATGTAAAGGGCCAAATGAATTTTATACAAGAATAAAATTGATTTTTAAATGTTGATATTGTATCTCACGACCTCACTAAATTTACTTATTAATTCTAGTAGCTTATCTGTGTATTTTGTTGTGTTTTCTACTTACATAATCTCATTATCTATGTATAGTGCAACATTATTGCTACTATTTAATCTCTATCAATTTTTTTTCCTTAATATACTGGCTAGGACTTCAAATACAATGTTGATGTATTGATAACAGACTTGTATGTCTAATTACAGAATGCAGGAAGATATTTTTCAATATCTCACACTATGCTTAATGCTTGCTATAGATTTCTTTTGAATAACTTTTAATAGAAATAAGTTCCTTTTTATTACTAGCTTGGTAAAAGTTTTTAACTTGTATGAGGATTAATATTTATGATTTTTTGCATTTATTGAGGTGATCATATATTTTATCCTTCAATCTGTCAATGTGTCAACATAGATTGATTTTCAAATTTTAAATCACTTTTGCATTTCTAGAATAAATTAAATTTGTTTTTTTTTTACATAAATTGGAACTTAATTAGCTATATACTGTTTAGTATGTTTGCATCCATATTTGTGAGTGCACTTCTGGAATACTTATAAATGTTTTCTGTTTTTTGATCTCTAGAATCTTTTGTTTAAAATTGATCTTATTTTTTTCTTAAATACAGGAGGAATTTATCAGTAATGTTATATGGACCTGTAGTTATGTTTTTAAGCATTTTCTGAAGTACAGATTAAATTTCCTTGTAAGATATAGGACTAATCAGATTTTCTATTTCTTCTTGTGTCAGATTAATAATTGCATTTTTCAAGAAATTTGTCCATTTTACCTCAAATATCATACTTTTTGGCATAAAGTTATTCATAATTTATTTGTATTACTTTTTTAATGTGTGTGGAATCAGCAATGTGTCCTCCTTCATCTTTTGTATTGCTAATTTTTATTTGCTCTCTTTTTTATTCATCAGCTTGCTAAATTTTATTACTATTATTTTTCAGCAACCAACTTTTGGATTTTTTAATTTTCTCCATTGTATATGTATTTTATTTCACTGATTTTTGCTCTTTTTAAAAATATTTCCCTGCTTCTTCAGATGGAAGCTTAGGTAATTGCTTTTCAGTCTCAGTTATTTTTAAAATTTATGTAGTTAAGGCTGTAATTTCTTTCTAAGTACTGCATTCTTTGACTTAAAATATTTTATATTTTTAATTTATTTTCTAATTTTCAACTTAAATTTCTTTTTTGACCCAAGTGACATTTTTCTTTTATTCATTTTAAATTATCTAGTTGTCCTTTTGATATTTATTTCTTGATTAATTTCATTGTGGTCAGAAAACATGCTTTGTATGCTTTCAGTGCTTTCACATTAGCTGAGTGTTGCTTTATGCCTATGGTTAATTTTGGTAAATTTCTATGTGTACTTGAAAATAACATGTATTCTACAATGTTTAGATGCAGTACTTCATATTTCTTATTTATGCAAATTTGATTATTTTTATGGTTCATATCTTCTCTATCTTAACTATGCATACACACATGTATACATACCCCATACACACAGACATACACACATGTGTATACATACTTTTCTGCTTATATTCTGTCAATTACAGAAGGAAGACTGTTGAAATATCCAACATTCAACCAGGAATGTGTATTTTTGATTTCACCTTTCAATCTTGTCAGTTTTGTGAGATGTACATTTTTAATTTATACTTACTCCTCTGGCAAAGCCTTTTAGTGGTCTTAACAGACAACTAGAGTTGTAGTCAGTTCCCCTTTTCCTTGGTGATTTTTGAACTACCATATTTGTCTTCTTAAGAACTATAAAATTACAGAAATCTCTGCTTATTTTTATAGCTTCTGAGCATCTGTTTTCTGCTTGGTCTTAGCATTTCATACCACATATGCACTGTTAGGAACTGACAAATATCTGGAGGGGAAATTGCATGAAGAATGTCAGTCTCATTTCTCTGAGGCTCTCTTTTTTTCAGGAACTTGAGATCTCAGTTCTTAGAATCCTGAATGCTTTGATTGCTCTACAATTTGTTCAAACTAGTTTTTTAATCACCCAACTTTTAGAGGTGTTTTCAGTCAAAGGATAGGTCTGAAACCACTACTGTGCCACAGCCACCATATTTATTTTAACTTGATTGCAAGCCTTTGTGCAGGCAGATGGAATACTGTCTTAAAAATCTTTATACACCCAGTACATTGTTAAGAATGATGGGCATTTTATCAAGTAGAAGGGAAAGTAATTGTTTGACTTTTCTTTCAATCACTAAAACCCCAGGGCTGCAAGCAGGACAGAAAAATGGATTAAATTCACATTTTATAGTTGGAAATAGTTAGATGCTTAATCCAAGTGTTACGTTACAAAGCAACTTAGCCAAGTTATTTTAACATGACTTTGTACAAAAAGAACGATAACATTTTGCAATGTTTGCATGAACTTTAAATGATATAACACATAGTAAGTGCTCTCAAATATTCAATTGATTTCTTTGACTCTCCACTCAGTTTAGTGACATATTTTAATTGTAATGGTCAGGTCAGCATTTATTTTTTCCAAATAAGAACAAGAAGAATAACACTCTTAGGTACTTGTACAAAGTTTCAGTTTTGTAGATTTAGTGATGGCGGTGACACAAATGATAAGGAAGCTCGTACTTACACAGAACTTTTCAGGGCTGCTTCACTTTTACTGGTGCACTCCGGGGAATTGGGCATAAACCTGAAAGCACAATTCAGCAGGAAAGAAGTCTCCTTTTTTGCCTCAGAGTTAGTAAGGAATTTAGCCTTGTGAGAAAAAGAACTAAAGTTCAAAAACTAACTTAATCCTGTGCACAGTCTCATTTTCTCTTCTTGAATCAAACCACTTTATGTCAAAAAGGAGAAATGCTCAAGAGAGCTGCCCCCACATAGCTGAGTTCAGCCTCTTTTGATCCAGCAAGAAGACGTTACAACCTCCAAAAGACTAACAGTGGATGGAAAATCCCAAAGACCTGAGTATAGGTCAAGGCTGTCATCTAACTAGACACAGTTCCTGCCTTCGGCCTATGCAGCAGATAGGTGTTATGTCTCAAAGGTGAAAGCTTGCTGTTCATCTTATCTCTGGAATCACAGTTTTATTCCCTTTATATAATTTATCACTAACTTTTCCATATTTATACTTTTGAAAACATACTTCTCCCTGAACTATTAAAGCAGAATCTCCAGGGCTTTAAAATGGTTTTGTTCTTGAGAAAATAATCTTAGGAATTATTTAAGTATAGCACTTGAAAAGAGTTAAAATCATGTATGTGAGAAATAAAGTGTTATGGAGGCATTTATGTCTCTCCCTTTGTGGATTATAGTTAAGATTGAGTCATGAATAGAAAAATGTAAATAAGCTTATTTTATACCAAGTAAGGAGATAAACTGTTCAATAGTACAGTCAAGATCCTCTCAATTTAGTTTAGTGCAGGGAGTATTAAAGTTTAATTGAAATGTTGATATTAAAATTTCCCCAAATAAAAAGGAAATAGCATTAGAGAAAATTATGAGAAAAACAACCATTGCCTGGGAAATATCATTACTCTTCATGATTCTGGATAGCAGATTAATGTCTTTCTAAGTTAGGTTTAATTGTCTTCTGGTGTAAATCCAAAAGACCCAACCTGAGATATTCTCAGCAGACTTTGAAATAATGTGGTCAATTGTGTGGCTGCCTTTTCTACACTTCTGAAAGAAGCACTGAGCATGAAGTTGCAGCCCGGTTTTACTTCCTCCCCTATTTCTAGCTACTAAAATGGAAATTTTATTTGGTTTTCTTGGAACTATATACCTTGTGACAAGGGAAGACATGAATGGGAAGGCTTCCCTTTATTTTTTGTCTTCATACCAAAAAAAACCCTACATTTCTTTTCACTGACCCTGAAATATCTCCCACTCATCAAAAGATTCAACAAGGGGTAAATCTTGGAAGTAAGCAACTGATAGTAATTAAAATGCCACACACAAAAAATTAAAATCCATCATCAAAGAAAGGATTTTGGTGTGGACCTTACTTCCTGGAGTAGAATTCATATAAGCTGTGGAAAATAGGTACTTAATACAATAGCTCTTGGTTGTTTAGTTTGTTTTATTGTTTCTGTGTATCTTTAGGTATCCTAAAAGTTTTCCAGATCTTCAATTTAGGAAAAATATGTGTGGCTTATATTTTATAATTAGTAAATATTTTATCTATACAGAAAGATGAACAAATAATTTTAAATCCATTATAAACTTTTGCTAAATCATATCAGTTTGCCAATTTATCTTAGTACTTCCTTTACATTTTAAAGCAATACAATATGATAGATACAGTTTTAACCCTTTGTGTACTCACTCCTGAATTCTTTTCCTCCCTCTGTTGAAATAATCACTTCCTAAATGTGATGTTTTTTATTTCTGTGTAAGTGTATATATACAAATATATATATTTCTGTATATGTGTATTTATTTCTATGTAATATATACATATATGTGCACATACATGTATACATGTGTAAACAATATATATGTGTGCTACATGTTTTCAAGCACCATAAAAATAATTCATATTGGACACTTTTTAAACTTCTAGCTCAGTCATTTTAGCTGCTACATAGGGTCCCCTAATGTGAATAAATCAAAATTTATTTATCTACTCTTGTGATGCCTCACTTTGGATAATGGGCTTAAGTTTAATCCAAGAAAGTATAAGAGATGCTAGATCACTATCGTTTCTTATGATTGAGTAATATTCCATCATAAACATATACCAAATTTTAGTAATCCACTCATGGATTGACAGGCACTTGGGTTGTTTCCACATTCTTGCAATAGTGAATTGACACTTCTAGCACCTGATTTTTAGAATTGAGAATCTTAAAATGAGAAGGGGCCTTAAACAACAAATGAAGTCATTTGTCCCTTTGAAATTCATCTCCTTCTCCTCCCTTCCAAGAGGTAATAATAACCACAAAATAATATATTTAATTTTAATACTTCTCTGACACTTAGTACACCCCAAATACTGTTATATACCTTGTCTTATTTAATCATCACAATTTTTGAGTCAGTGGTATTAGGCCAAGTATGGAAATGGAAATTAACTTTTAGCTACATTAAGTTATTTGTCCTAAGCTAACCTAGCTCTTTGGTGATGAAGCCGGGGTATGAATCCTGGTGTATCTGATGATAGACAACTTGCAATTTATCTATCCATTATATGTATCCAAAATAAACACTCTCAACTTATTGTTTGCATAATACCATATGAAAAGATGGGAAATAATTTGCTTAAAGTTATTATGATCTTGGGCTAATTGTGATAAAGAAGATCAGTTGAGCTGTGAACTCTCCTTTATATTTACTTGTCCTCCTCCTTCTCTAGAAAATCCCAGGAACCATGAAGAATAAGAGCCTGCCTCAAACTCATATTGTTCTCAACACCCTCCCTCCCCTTCTCAATTATTTCCTCCTGAAGGAAGCAAATCCCAAATAACCCTACAATGCCATATACCTCTCATTCATAGTGCTGTCATTGTTGCAACTCCACCATTATATGTGCTATTATTTACTTCTTTGTCTTCCCTCTTAAAATATGATTTCCATGAGGTCGGGGCTATTTGGATCATCATTGTATTCCCAGGGAGTAACCCAGTGCCTGACATACAGTAGATGTTCAAGAAATATTGGCCAAGTGAATGACATCTTGGAATGGCTGAGCTTTATATTCATTCCAACTCTAAACAGCTCCCTTGTAACCTACAAGCATCATCCAACAATCAATTGCATTGATTACCACCCAGCCCTCCCTATGTACCCTCCCCTTTATTTCCCTTTCTATTTGGAGAATCTCATGCTATCTTATTCCACTGAACTCTTAGCATTCAGTTCTATTTGAAATAAGCTCCCCAATTTTCTTTACCACTTTTCTTAACTCTTTTATGACTTAACTTCAATAAGTCAACTGTCTGACTATATATAAGAACTGTTATTATTGATACATAAGGACTTACTACTGTCATTTTGTCATTTGTTTTCTGGTTGTTTTGTCCTCTATGCCTTTCTTCCTTCCTTCTCATCTTCCTTTGTATAAGAGTGATTTTCTCTGGCAGTATGTTTTAATTTCTTGCTTTTTATTTTTTGTATATCTGTTACATATTTTTGTTTTATGGTTACCATAAGGCTTGCAAATTACGTACTATATCCAATTATTTTAATCTGATGAAAACTCTTATTACAGAGAGAAGAAAAAAAAAAAAAAAGCAAGCAAAGGGAAAACCAAAACACTCTACACTTTAACTCTGTCCCCTCCACTTTTTGACTTTTTTTGGTCCTATTTATATATTTTATACTGTCTATAACATTGAATTAAAATGGAGTAAATTCTCCAATCAAAATACATAGGGTAGCTAAATGGATTAAAAAAACAGGATACAACTATATGCTGCCTACAGGAAACTCACTTCACCTATAAAGATATGCATGGACTAAAAATAAAGGCATGAAAAAAGAATTCCATGCAAATGGAAACCAAAAAATAACAGAAATAACTATACTTGTATCACATAATATAGATTTCAAAAACAAAAACTATAAAAAGAGACAAAAAAGGTCATTATATAATGATAAAAGAATCAATCCAGCAAGAGGATATAACAATTGTAAAAATATATACACTCAACACTGAAGCACCCAGGTATATAAAGCAAATATTAGAGCTAAAGAGGGAGATAGAACCTAATACAGTAATAGCTCTGTACTTCAACACCCCACTTTCGGCATTGGGTAGATCATTTAGACAGAAAATCAACAAAGAAACATTGCCCTTACTCTGCATTATAGACCAAATGAACCTAATAGACATTTATAGAATATTTCATCCAATAGCTGCAGAATACACAATTCTTCTCCTCAGTTCATGGAATATTCTCAAGAACAGAAAGTATGTTAGGACACAAAACAAATCTCAAAAAATTCAAGAAAAAATGGAAATTATATCAATTATCTTTTTTGATCACAATGGAATAAAACTAGAAATCAATAACAAGAGGAACTTTGAAAACACATGGAAATTAAACAATATGCTCCTGAAAGACAATTGGGTCAATGAAGAAATTAGGAAGGAAACTGTAAAAATTCTGGAAACAAATGAAAATGGAAACACAAAATAAGAAAATCTATGGGATACAGAAATAGTAGTAGTAAGAGCAAAGTTTACAGTAATAAATGCCTACATCAGAAGAGTAGAAAAGCTTTGAATAAACAAGCTAATGATGTATCTTAAAGAACTAGAAAACAAGAGCAAACCAACCACAAATTAATGGAAGAAAAGAAATAATAAAGATGAGAGTAGAAATAAATGAAATTGAGGCTGAAAATGCAAAAGATTAATGAAATGAAAAGTTGTTTTCTTGACAAACCTTTAGCCAGATTAACTAAGGAAAAAGAGAGAAGACCCAAATAAATAAAATCCAAGGTTAAAAAGGAGACATTGCAACTGACAACACAGAAATTCAGTGGATCATTAGAGACTATTATGAGAAACATGCCAATAAATTGTAAAACCTAGATAAATTCCTACACATATACAACCTACCAATATTGAACAATGAAGAAATTCAAAACTTGAATAGACCAATGACAAGTAATGAAATAAAAGCAGCAATAAAAAGTCTGCCATCAATGAAAAGCCCAGGACCTGAAGGCTTAACTCCTGAATTCTACCAAACATTTAAAGAAGAACTAATACCAATCTTACTCAAAACTATTCCAAAATATTGAGGAGGAGGGAATACTTCCAAACACATTTTATGAGGCCACTATTACCCTGATACAAAAAAAAAAACAGAGAAAGACACAATAACAACAACAATAAGAAAACTACAGGCCAATATCTCTGATGAGCATAGATGAAAAAATCCTCAACAAAATATTAATACTAGTAAACCCAATCAATAACACATTAAAAAGATCTTTCATTATGTTAAAATGGGATTTAACTCAGGGATGTAAGGATGGTTCAACATATGCAAACCAATAAATGTGGTACATTACATCAACAAAATGAAGGACAAAAACCATATGATCATTTTAATAGATGCCAAAAAAGCATCTGATAATATTTAGGATCTCTTCATAATAAAAACTCTCAAAAAACTTGGTATATAAGGGACATACCTCAACATGATAAAAGCTATATACTATAAACCCACAGTTAGTATCACACTCAATGAGGAAAAGCTGACAACCTTACCTTTAAGGATGCCCACTCTTGCCACTTTTATTTAACATAGTACTAGAAGTTTTAACCATGGCAATTAGACAAGAGAAAGAAATAAAGGGCATTCAAATTGGAAAGAAAGAAGTCAAATTATTCTTGTTTGCATACAATATTATCTTGTATTTTAAAAAAATCTAAAGACTCCATCAAAAACCTATTAGAACCTGATGAGCAAATTCAGTAAAATTGCAGAGTACAAAATCAACACACAAACATCAATAGCATTTCTATATGCCAACAGCAAATAGTCTGAAAAAGAAACCAAGAAACTAATCTCATTTACAATAACTACACATAAAATAAAATACCTATGAATTAACTTAACAAAATAGTGAAAGAGTTCTACAATGAAAACTACAAAACATATATGAAAGAAATTGAAGAGGACACACAAAAAATCAAAAGATACTATATGTTCATGGATTGGAAGAATCAATATTGTTAAAATGTCCATACCACCCCAAGCAATCTATAGATTCAGTGCAATCTCTTTCAAAATATCAATGACATTCTTCACAGAAATGGAAACACTAACCATAAAATTTATGTGGAACCACAAAAGACCCAGAATAGCAAGTCATCTTGATCAAAAAGAACAAAGCTGGAGGAATCACATTACCAAATTATACTACGATAGAAAGTTATAGTAACCCAAACAGTATTGTATTGGCATAAAAACAAACATACAGATTAATGGAACAGAATAGAGATCCAGAAATAAATCCATGCATTTACAGTCAACTCATTTTCTACAAAGGTGCCAGGAACATACATTGAGAAAAAAATAGTCTTTTCAACAAATAGTGCTAGGAAAACTAGATATCCATATGCAGATGAATGAGACTAGACTCCTCTCTCTTGCCATATAGAAAAATCAAATTAAAATGGATTAAAGACTTAAATCTAAGACTTAAACTATAAAACAATGAGAAGAAAACTTTGGGAAAGCATCCAGGATTTTGGTCTGGGCAAAGATTTATTGAGGAAGACCCCAGAAGCACAGACAACCAAAGCAAAAATGGACAAATAAGATCACAACAAGTTAAAAAATCTTCTGTGCAACACAGAAAACAATCAACAAAGTAAAGAGACAACCCACAGAATGAGAGACAATATTTTCAAACTACCCATCAGATAAGGGGTTGATAACCAAAATATATTAGGAGTGCAAAGAACTTAATAGGAAAAAAAATTAATCCTACATAAAAAATGGGCAAATATTAAAAGCCTTCACATAATAAAAGCCAAGCTGATAGCTTTGGAGAAATTTGGATTAGACAAATAAATGGAAAAAAAATCCAAATTGGGGCAAAGGGAAAATACCAAATATGAAACCTTTTAATTTCAAAGTAGGGACTCAAAGAAATTAGAAATATTTTACTTCAAAATCTATGTTTTGACTTATTTTTGGATGGCTACCATAAAAGTAATGTCACAAAGCTATCTTTGGGGGTGGGTTTTACATCTGTAGAGAATCCATTAATACAGTAAGGCCTTTCCATACCTGATCTAGAGAAGATTAACTAAGAGTTTCTACCCCCTTCCCCATAGACTTAAAAGAGAATTTCCAGGAAGATACCAGGACATCTGGTAGCAAAACTTTCTGAGAGTACTAGTCCCTAGTTATGGAGTATATGACAATAGAGACATAATTAAAAATCTGTTTGTGACTCTAGGACTGATCACAGAAGAAATAGCAAAGAGCTTTAGGGCTCAGCAAAGATTCTTCAACTCTCTAGCTCAGGTAGTCCTAGACAATCATCAGGCAGTGTTAGATTTCCTGTTGGCTAAACAAGGGACAGTCTGTGTGGTGTTAAACACTACCTGCTGTATATATACACATACTTCAGGAAGAATGAAATCCAAAAACAAAAAATATTTCCCAAGAAGCTGTCTGACTACAATAGTTCTCTACTAGTGACCTCATGCCTTCCTTATTCATTATTTGAGTTATTCACTTGAGTCCAATAAGACTTCAGATCAGTAGTACAAGAACTCCTGAACCTAAGATTCACATTCCTCAGGGTTCATTATCTATCTTATAGTCTGCTGTTCACCTAAATACTATGCTAAGACCATAAATTAGAATACTGTTCTTGTCATGCAAACCTTCAGACTGCAACTGGGCACCTAGGACTACTGGAAGACAACTGCAAAATGGTTTCATTCCTCCAGCCCAGGGCTCAACTCCAACTAAACCTCTTGTCAGCAGGAAGAAGACAGATCTACCCTTTTCCATTTCATTAGCTCACACCTCAGGAATGAGGTAGGATCAATCCCTGGGGGGCAGAAACTGCACTTTATAAAATTAATAAAAAGCTGTAAGGTGGGAACTGTAGGAGGGGCCTAAACTCTGCAAAAGTATAGGCATAGTTAAATTTATACATACACACACAGACACACATATATATAACCAGCCATTGTTCCTTAGTTGGCTTTCCTATAATTGCTTACCACTTAGCAGTCACATAGCTGATGGTTATAGGGATTCTTAGCTTTCTTCATTGTTCCCCTAGATAACAACACTCTTGTGAAACCTAATGCTGGTCTTTGAGATATCTTCCAGATCCTGCATTCCGGTGGACCAAATGACCTAACCAGAACAGTGGTCCATACTGTGGTACTGACTCAACTGGCCTTGCAACCCTCTATCTGGGAACTGACTCAGTGAAAGAAAATGATTTCTGCCTCCCAATCCTATAAGTTCATCCCTAGTCATTTAGAAGACCCAATTCTCTAGCCTGTCGTCCACAAAACTATCTTTAAAAACCCCAGCTAAAATACTCTCAGGGAGGCAGATTTGAGGAATTCTTCCTGTCTCCTTGTTTGGCACCCTGCAATATTAAACTCTTTCTCCACTGTAAAAAAAAAAAAAAAATGGGCAAAATATCTGAACAGACATTTCTCAAAAGAAGACATACAAATTGACAAGAAGCACATGAAAATATGCTCAATATCACTTATCATCAGAGAAACGGAAATAAATGGTACAATGAGATATCATCTCACTCCAGTTAAAATGGTTTTTCATCCAAAGAAACAGGCCATATCAAATGCTGGTGAGGATGTGGAGAAAGGGGCACCCACCTATACTTTTGGTGGAAATATAAATTAGTATAGCCACTGTGGAGAACAGTATAGGTGTTTCTCAAGACTAAAAATACAACTACCATATGATCCAACCTGCCTACTGCTGGATATATATCCAAAAGAAAGGAAATCAGTATATTGAAGAGAAATCTGTACTTCCATGTTTATTGCAGCTCTATACACAATAGTCAAGATACAAAATCCACGTAAGTGTCCATCAGCAGATGCATGGATAAAGAAAATATGGTACACTTATACAATGGAATATTATTCAGTCACAAAAATCAATGAAATCCTGTCATTTGCAACAACATGGATGGAACTGGAGCATATATTATGTTAAGTGAAATAAGGCGGGCACAGAAATACAAATATCACATGTTCTCACTCGTATGTGGAAGCCAAAAAGAAATTCAACTCACGGAGACAGAAAGTAGAATGTGGGTTATCAGAACCAGGGAAGGGTAGCAGGGAGGGGGTAAAAAAGTGGAAGTATTTAATGGGTACAAAAATACAGTTAGATAGAAGGAATAATATCTAGTATTCAGTAGCACAATAGGGTGACTACAGTAAAGAATAATTTATTGAATATTTTAAAATAAATAAAAGAGTGGAATTGGAATGCTCCTAGCACAAGGAAATGATAAATGCTTTGAAGTGATGGATACCCTAATTACCTTTATTTGATCATTATAGACTGTATTCTTGTATCAAAACAACACATGTACCCTATAAATATGTACAACTATTATGTACCAATAATAATTAAAAATAAATTTTTTTAGAAAAGAAAGAAAACTGTAACTATGTGAGGTGATGGATTGGTTAATTAGACTGATCATGGTGATTTCCAATGTGTGCATATACCAAACATTCAGTTGTATACTTTATTTATAATTCCCATTTGTCAATTACACTTCAATAAAACTGAAAACATTTTTTTAAATGTATGGAAGAAACTAGAAGTTTTGAGTTGTTTGTGTCAGGAAAGGTAGATTCGGCTCTTAGACAGCTCCTAAGTGACAGACAAAAGAAGCCTTGAAGCTATTCTAGGTAGTTTGAGGCCTGGATTTTAAAGTATGGAGAGTTTGAGCTTATTTTTCTTCTTTACTATTTCTCATGGGAATGAGGATCAAAACCTTCGCCTTCTATTTACCTGCAGGAATTGAGAGCACATAAAATCAGAAAATCATTCAATAAATATTCATTGAGTGCCAATACTATTCTGGGGGTACAAAGGAAAAGATACATTAACATACTGCTTAGATATGTTGGAATAAAATATATATAAGCATTGCCAGGTATGCATGAACAGATGAATATTGTGAGTTTTTTTCCACTTGCCTTCTCTCCATTTATGCAGCAAATTTTATCGAGAACCTATATTAATATGTGCCAGACACTATTCTAAGGACTAGAGGATATAGTAGTGAATAAAACAGACAAAGATGCCTGCCCTCATGGAGTTCACAAATAAACAGATTAAAAAAATTCCAAGAAAAACAGAGGCTAAGTTAAATAGTTATAAGTGCTAAAGAGAAAAGACTAAAGTTGAAAGGGGAACAGCAAATTGGGGATGAGGGTAAAATTATAATTACAGTGGTTGAGAAAGTCTTTACTGATGAAGTGACATTGAAAAAAGACCTGAAGGAGTTAAAGGAACAAGCCGTGGAAATTTAGGGGAAGAACTTTCTAGGCAAAAGGAATAGAAATTATAAGAGCTTTGAGGCTGTTGAAGGAATGGCAAGAGAGCCAGTGTGTCAAAGAGAGTAAGAGCAAGAGCTGCAGGAGCAGAGGTGGGGCTTGGGGGGCACAGTTTCTTCCCCACGCCCACTCTCAGGCACAGTCTTTCCCGAGGCTGTCTCTTGAGCTCACATCCCTTCCTCCTCTCGTCTTCACCTTTACCATCAGATGCATTCCCAGGACTTCATTGACCACAAACTCTATAACTTCTATAAAGAAGTTTCCAGTATAAAAATTGCAATTATTAGAATCTCCATAATAACATCAAAGTAGCATGACTATTTCAAAGTATTGGTTGTAATATTGCAAAGGTAAAAAAATAAGTACATTTTTCAACCAAATTTTAAAAGTGCATTATTTTAGTTAAATTCAAAGTAAAAGTAATTTAGGAAAACATTAATTTATTTGAACGTGATCTAATTAAAGCAAGCTTGAATTTTGATAACTAAATTGTATAAATTGTATAAATGAGAGATGGTCTCTGAATCCATTATCATGATTAATACTATACTATAAGTTAGTATTAATACTAATACTGTAAGTAGACAGAAGTGAAGATTCATATAATATTTACTGGGCTGCTGCTGACTGATTTTAAGGGTTTAGAAATGAAATACTCTGAATCACTAAAGCAGACATGTATAAAACACAAATATGGTATATCTGGTCATAAGGGGAAAGCACAGAAAAGAATATATATATTCTATGTAATTGCTAGTTATGAGCAAATCCATGTACATCGCTTAAAATTCTTAAACAATCTCATCTTTACAACCTAAAATCATAGCTCCAATACTACTGGAATGAATAAGATATTTAAATACAAAAATGTATGGCTTAAATTATTTAGCCACCATTCTATGTACATATTTTATACATTTCATTTTTCATTCAAGACTTTTTCAAGTACAGAAATAGTTGAAATAGATTTTAAAGAAATGAAACTCTCTTGAAAAGTTTTATTCAAAAATTTAAAAATTGATCATTTTGTTTGTTCAAAAATATTAAATGTAATATATTGTCTTTTTACATGTATGTGTTTCAACCAAAGTGCAAGTATTCTTCTCCATGCTCAAATATCAATGGTTTTCATGTAGCTCTAACAAAGGCAAGATCAATGCTTCAGATACTATATTTCTAAAGTGTTTTTGAAATTTCATCAAGATTGCATAAATAGTTTCAAGATATTTTTGAAATTTTATTATTGTATTATTTATTCAATACATTCAACCAATAGTGTTACATAGGAAGCATTGTGCTATAGAGCAGCCAAGTTTGTGTATGAATAGAACATAAATCTGTCTTCCGAAATAAGTAAACCAAATACATTAAACATAGATGTTTAGGTAGATAGGTAGATAGATAGATAGAGAAAGAGATAACAATAACTTCCTGAAGTTGTTTTTCTAGCTAGTTTGTTTTGAGAAGGTCAAAAATATAAATCTTCCACTCAAAGGTAACTCATAGTGAGACAAGAATAGTCCATAGTTTCAAGGGTAAAGAATAGTGAGGTCTCCATTCTCTGATCCATTTGGAGGAAAATCAGTATTTCTTCTAAAAATGATATGCAGAATATCAAAAAAGGGTATTTAAAATTAAAATTGAGAGCAATTATTTTCTGTTTTATGAGCACAGACAAATCATTTGGACAAATCATTTAATCTCTCTTAACTCTAGTTTTCTCACCTTTAATACAAGTGATAATGATATCTACCTCAAGTATTAATGAGATAACCTGTGATAGCCCCATGATAAATGCCTAGTACACATCAGTGCTCAATAACTATTAATATTAATAATAAGTGATCATTCAATCAATGAAGGCACAGACATAAAGCTCCTCTTTTTCATATTCATAAAGGTTGCAGTGCTGAGAGAGATTTCATCATCTTGAAATATTCTGAAACATGAAATAACCATACATGCCCTCTTAAGTTTCAGTTGATGGTATTTAACGTTCACAGGATGAAATATAGGCTGATTATTTATGAAGGAAGTGACATATTTGTTCTGCTCATAGATTACGGATCAAGATAGATGATCTATACAAGACATCTAGTATAGAATTATGATCAGCTTTGCAATGATCTTTATAGAAAATGGATATTTTAACCTCATGCTCCAAATGAGACAAAACTATATGTTTTTGCTTTTTGGATTTAACACTGTACATGCACATCTGCAAATGGTCTCCCTTTATAAACTCTCTTTAATCACTTATTTTTAATTTAGCTTGTATTTTTATTTACTTTGACTATTATATAAATGAGGGTGAGCAATTTTATAACAAAATCATTAATCTTTTGTTTTATTGTGTGGAATTATCATTACAACATAATAATTATTTTCTATAAATAAGACCGTCAACTGACTGATTAATTATGCTCGGTGGTACATGACATTATTAAATGAACTGTTACATGCCTTTGGTACAAATACATAGAAGTTATTGAACCCTAGTTTGAAATGGACATAATTTTAACCACAAACTCATATTTCTTTGGCTGACTCATAATTCATGAGTATCAGTAGGATTCCAGTGCTGTAAACATCAGTGTAATTTCTAATTATTTCAGTACTTTAGTTAATCTGTGAATGAGTTCATTGGTGCAAGCTGCACTATGGCTATGTGTTAATAGTGATTTATATTCTTCCTCACTCAAGTCACAAATGGAATCTCACTTGTGCTGTATAATGCTCCCAAACACTTGCTACTTATTAAATACAGGGTTATTTTCATGTACCAGACTTTGGAAATTTAAATAAATATAATAGAGTCAGAGGAAAGAATATGTGAATTGATAATAATGATTTTGTTTTGACAAAAGCCACATTTATCCAGAAACTCTGGGCATGCAACATAAGTCAAGTGAGGCTTTAATTGTTGTGATTAGAAGCATTATGAAGCCTGTTTACTAGCAAACATTAGTAATAAATGCTGAATTACTGCAAAAAGAAAAGAAATCAGAATTTTAACTACTTGTCTTCATGCACCACAACTGTGGAATGCTTTGAACTGAATTTTAATTATGTACTTTTATGTCTCCCTTTGCTCTAATCCTGACTTTGAGTGATAATTCCATAGCACAGAGCACAGGTACCTTTTCTATTTTATAATCACTTATTTAGCCTCTGCTCTATCACTCCCCTCTTAACCTACCTCATACCCAGACGTGGTGGAGTATCTCCCAAAGACGTGAAATCTTTCATGATCCAGTGCCCCTGACCATGGTACTCTTTGTTTAGATGGAACTTCCCTTACTGCTTCACCTGGGAAGGTATTTGTCTTCCTCCTGGAATCCAGCTCAGTGTTCAGCTTATAAGGACTTACCCAATCTCCCAGGCAAGGTTGTCACCCTTTCCCTCTTGTCTTCAGTAAGACTTTGCTCACATCTTCATGTAGAACAGCTCTCATTGTAATAGGGCTCTTTTTTAAAAAATCAATGTCTCTTCCTATAGCACAATGGTTCTCAATATCTAGTGTATATAAGCATCACAGGATACTGTCCTAAAAAAATGCAAATTTCTGAGCTCCATTTTTATATTCTGATTTAACTGGCCTCAGCAGGGGTCCAGAGATTTGTAATGCAATTTATGATGTTTCTGATACAAAAGTTCAGGTTAATATTCTGTAAAGAAAACAAATTACGCTAACTGTGAAAAAACTCAAAGTCCAAGCTATGCTTTATTTCTGTATACGTAGGTCCAGAATAGCGACGTTCAATGAATTTTTGCAGAATAAATGAATACTTTTTAAAAACTACATAATTTCTATGTTAATAATTTGTAAGCTTCCTGAAGTACAGCCATGTAGATTTGTGTCTATGTTCACAACTATTTTCATGAAATTTTAATTAAGATCAATGTCAATGTAATGGTTTCTCCTGAATTTTGTTCTTGGTATTCTGTTTGCCTAAAAACTTCCTTGAAAAGTACTTGAATAAAGAAATAAATATAAGATACGCTGGAAGTATAACTAGTATGCTTGTTTTAAGAATTAATATTTGAAAAAGTAGTTCAAAATCAACAATAAGAGGCCTAAACAACAAGGTGAAATGTCATAGATAAAGGTACATTGCTGTATTTAGGTTGAAAAAAATCAATTGCAAAGATGCAAGGTGATGTTAGAACTGGCTTGACATCAGTTCATTGAGAAAGAACCTAGGTTTCAGCTGAAAACAAGTTCAATAGTACCCGATAATGTGACATAGCCACTTAAGAGAACCACATAGTCAGATTATGTTGAAGAGTTTTGAAGCAAGCAGCACAGAAAATGTCAATAGTGCCATTTCTTTGTGCCAGCCAACTCTCTCTCATCTAATACAACTCAAGAAAACTGACCAAGTTTTAAGATGGGACACTTGAACCCCTGGAATGGTTTTTATTAATAGAAGAGAACTAGGATACTTGGTGAAATGGGGATCATGATATGCAAACAAGAGCTGAAGTACACCGTGTCTTATGTGGACATTTACACTGGATACCAGTTTGTTACCGGTACAATAATCCCGCATAACAAACAAAAACAAATTATGAACATCATGCAACAATAAACAATTATTTAGCTCATGTGTTTTTGGTTTGGCTGGAGGTTGGTTGATCTAGGATGGGGCTGCTGGGGATTCTGTTCCAAGGTATGGATGGAGCTGGGCTTGGCCCTCCCTGATGTCTGGGCTCCACGTGTGTTCATTCTGGAGCCCAGATTAAGTGAGGAACAGCTACCGGGGGCGATCTTCTCATGGAAATGGCAAGAAGGCAAGTGGGAAACACACAGACCTCCTAAGGCCTAGATTTAGAAGTGATATTATTATATCAGTCCAAGCAAGATACATGACAGAATTCAGGAGAATATACTCTGCCTCTTTTTTGAGAGGAACTGAAAAATCACACAGCAAAGGGCATGAATGCAAGGAGGGGTGAAGAATTGTAACACAGGATGCTCTACCACACTCTGGATTGGCTACTGATAGAGGGGCATTATTTTCTTTAAGAAAGGCTGATATGTGAGGGAAACAACCAAGCTAGATTTATTTATGTGTAGACTCACAGAGCAGATTAGACACCAATGTATATAAATGTAGATTACAGAGAAGTAGATGTTACTTCAAGAATTTTCTAATAAGCTGAGGTGTTTAAAAATGGTATAAAGTATTTGGGAAACAATATGATATTAGTACAAAGGGCCCATTCTTTGGAATTGGACAGAAACTATTAGAGTTTAGAATTTGGACCTTTTACTTATTAAGCTGTAAAGTCTTGATAATGGGAAACATTCTTAGTCCTGTTTCTTTAGCTGTAACATGAGGATAAAACTATCTACCTCATTAGATAATGTTAGTAAAATACCTAATATACGCTTCTGGCACAAAGCAAATGCTCAGTATTGTGTCTATTATTACTATTATTAGAAATTTACTACTTTTGGAAATGCTCCTGTTCTCTGCCTAGCCCTTCAGACTTCTCTTTTGCTCCTTTCACACATTTCCTATAATTTAATTTTACTGAATATTATGTAATACAAGTCCACAATTATTTATCCTCAGACTCTAAATCCAAAAGCCCTGAAACCAAAGTGTTTTCTTAAATTGGGTATCTAAAATAATTATGTGACAAAATTATGACCTAAATTTATAGGAAGCTATTTATTTATATCTTGCTTAGTGTAGTTATTCACATATTCAATACAATAATATTAATACGTATTTTTGGCCCAGATGTCACTGGGGGTGATATGCAATATACAATATATGCATTGTATTTCCTTTCTAAAATACAAATAATTCTGTACATGAAATATCTGGTCCACAGTATTACAGCTATAGGAATAGGAACCTGTAATTTTATCATTATTTGGTCACTATTCTATTTCCAGCACCTAGTAAATATCAAACTCTTAATAAACACTAACTTAATGAAACAGCAAAAGAAGATGTTGAGGATATTACAAAGGGAATTCTAGTTATGGAAAATGAGTACTATCTCTATCTTCTTTCCCACATTCCTCCCAGGTAAATTCTATTCCCTTTTCTGTAGTCCTCCCAGGATACAATGTGTCTTGTTTTTGTTTTTCCAACTCTATAGTTTAAAGATCTCAAAGATCCATCTTTCCCATTTGACCATAGTGTCAGAAGAAAAATGTCTCCCTTCCCTCATTACCTGTGTGCACGTGCAAAACAGCAAGACCTGGAGGTTGTTTTTTTTTTAAATATGGAAATCGACTAAGAAACCAAAAGAGCAATGAAAGCACAGAAAGCTTGTTCAGGAGAGCAATGGAATAGCTACTAGTGGAGAACTTGAACTCAGATGACCAAATCAGCCTCTTACAGAAAAAAAGATGATCGAGATTTTCTCCAAAGATGAATTTGGCTTTACCAACTTCTTGGCTAGAAGAGAACCTCAAACTCTATCCAAATACCAACTCTTTCTTATTTTTGAGTGCTGTATTTAAATTTTCTTGTTTCCTTCCTATATCTCCAACTAAATGCTCTACTATTCCCAAATATCTTATAATCTGATCTTCCTGAAGGAAAGGTACTCCTTTAATAATAAATCATATTCTAATTTCTTTGCCTTTGCACTTGTTGATGCCCTTGGCTGGCTAAATATTACTTACAAGTCAAATCTAAGTTTGGCATCAGCTTTTCTGGGAAGCCTTGTGCTGTTTTCTCTTAACCCTCCACTTAGCCTCCAACATTCTTTTATATCCTCTAGGACATCCTTCTAGCGTAGTACTTATCACATGCTATGTATTTATTTGAATGTCTGTCTTATTCCCTAATTGTTCACAAATAGTCCCCTGGATTTTAGGATATCCTTTGCAGATCACACAGTGTCCTCAAATAGCTGTTCTGAAGGACTACTTGTTACTATGCCCCGGAAGCATTTTCTGTATACCGAATTCTCCATCCTGATTATTTTGTACAGAGCAGAATTTAGAAAACAATGGTACGACTATCTATAGACATGTTTGGTTCAATTGCCAAAGTATTTAATTTCTTTAAATTAGTTGCCAGCATCTAAAAATCAGGGTATTGCACTGAAAAACAGATGCAGCAGGTTATATATTCTAAAAATTGGCTAAACGATATTTTCCATCCTTGAATTATGCCAGTCACCCATTGACTGGTAAGGTCTAATATTCCTCTTTAATCTGGATGGAATTGTGACTTGTTTGTAACTAACAGAATGAGGCTAATTCATAAAAAGCAGTGCTGCCTCTGCTTTGCTCTTTGGGATACTCATACCTGGTGTCCTGAGCTGCCATGCTTTGAGGAAGCCTAAGTGACATGAAAGTGCTGTATGAGTGTTCCAAACAACAGCCCTAAGTAAGGTATCAGTGTTAACTGCTAGATAGGATATGAAGATTCTTTGGATGATTCCAGCCCCCAGTTGTGGAGTCTCCCTTGGTTTCTGAGCCTTCCCAGCTGAGACCCCAGACATAGTAGAGCAGGACCGTGTCACCCCTGTGCTTTGTTAAAACGTCTGATGCACATAATCCATGAGCATAGTAAAAACGGTTGTTTTATATCACTAGGCTTTGAGGTCATTTCTTATGCAGAAATGATAACTGAAAAACCTAGATTTCCAGCTTTTCTTGGGGAGAAAAAAAAGAACCAGTACTACTGCTCCCCCTCTTTATTACATGGACTACATGGCCACAATATCCTAAAGGTGAAAACAAAGATAGCTGCTTTAGATAGGGCACATACCTTCTAGTTTGCCACGGTCTCCACCACTCATTGTATACTTTTACAAGCACATACATTCATGAAACTTCCTGACCCCTTAAGTAAATGCTTTATATGTTAAATTTGTTTCTTTTTTTCTTTTTCTTTTTTTTTTTTTGGTGGAGCTAGGCTTCCCCTCACCTATCATTGAAATCAGAATTTCACTTTAGTTTTCTTATCTGGCCTTAATGCAGGACATTTTGCAACATATCAGGTTCTTTGAGGGTTTAAGATGACCTAACACTTCCCATTTCTAAAGCTCTGATTATTCATGTATTATCAGGTTTGTCCAATATCATCTTATTTCCTGCTGCATGTCTCCAATGCTAAACTAATCTGGTGAGGAGAAATGGCTGACACATCAACATGTCTTGATTTCAATAAATGATTAAGCAGGTTTTAGTCTCTCCTCTTGGGAAACTTGCCATGGGGAAATGTTTTGTTCATAGGGAAAATGTTTTTTCTAACTCTTCTTATTAGGGTTTCATAAAAAGTACTTTAATGGTATGTTTTTAAATAGAAATTGACTACTTAGGTGAGTAGTTGTTATCATAGAAATTAACTTCAAATTAATAAAAAAATCAACAAATACAACGAATAAATAATGATTTAAAGAAACACATTGTTTGCTTCCTAAAACTCATAGCAATTATCCCAAGTGCCTAAAATAAATATGTCAAGTAAAGACTAAAAAAGAAAAAAAACTAACGTGTACTAAGAGCTGGATTCTCTTTTTGTTAAGGTAAATTTAAACAATATCAAATCTATCGTTTATGCATGCAGAGGTGTGTAGATGGCAGGAAAATACAACTAAATTGTAGAATAACTGTGGGAAAATACCTCAAATCCAATAACCTTCTGTAAACTCAATTTCATCGTTGACTATAGCACTGAGACATAGAGAACTGAATTACAAAATGAGCGTGAGTCACTTTACAGTGAACAGTGCTATTTAAATGAATAGGTCAAGTTGTTTTATACTTAATATTATAACTTTTATTAAATTACTGGGTAACTAAAGTGCTTCACGCTTAAGTTTTCATTGGAAGGTTTCTGTAGACTCAGTATCAAATACAAGGGTTCATATTAAATTAATAGGCTAAGAAAATAGTTAAATAATTTAATTTTTTTTCTTGCTCAGAAGTGTCCCTTGGTCAGAACTTTTTGAAAAGCCATCCAAATAACTCCCTACATTTTTATCATATTAAATGCATATTATCTCTGTCCTATTTAGGTACATAGCAAAAGTCTGAATTGATTCTGATTTTCAGGCAGTATGTTAGTCTTTATGTCTAAGGCTCTGAACTTAGCAGACATGGGTTCAAATCCAACATTCACTACTTGAATGTACTTGCAAAAGTCACCTAACATTTCTAAAATTCAGTTTTTCTTTATATAAAATGGGGGAAAAATCTCTGTCTCATATGTTGTTGCAAGGCTTAAATAAGATAAAGCACCCCTAAACACTTAGCATAGCAGCTAGCACAAAACTATTGTTAACTATTATAAACCATTAGTTCTAAGTAGCCTCTGAACAACAAAGCAGTGATACCACCTGTAGGCTCTGACCCTTGAGGAGCTAAGAAGTTGTGCAAGGGAGCTGAGAACCCATTTGTCCACCAAATGTATATATGTATGTTCACTGCATATTCTGACTTTTTTTTTTTAGTATATAGATGCTTTCTGGTAAATAAAATACAAATCCATTTAAAGGCATTACTGTTTCCCTAACACTTTCATGTCATTATTTATATTTTCAAGCAATTGACACTAATATGTACAATTACTAGTTGCTGAAGTGTTATACAGATTTTGGATATGATGCTAGATCGCTTCCATTTGCCTTCCCACTTTCATTCTCCCCTCCAGCCTGCTCTCTACCTGGGGAATGACGAATGGCAGCGCCATCTGTTGGATCTCCTGCACTCGGCTTCCTAATGGGTCCAGCCAATGAGAACAATGGTAAGCAACTCCAGGGAGGGAGGAGAGTGAGGTCGGGCTACTAACTATTTGTGGTAAGAGAGCACTTTACTCTAGGGGTAATCTACCGCTCAATATAGTCCCCTTATTAAACTCTCCTCAAATTGTCCTAATTTAAGAGTATCTTTTTTTTTCCCTTACCTGTGTGGGCCCTGATAGTTATAGATATTCAAAAAGGGCTTCATTCTAGAAAACTTTGACAACTACTGCCGTATATTTCAGAGGTAGATTTATCTTTTTCCTCGAAGTACAGTTCTTTATTAATCCACAAAGGGGTAGCTTCTTTTCCTAGGTGTGGAAATTCCTCACCTGATTCGTGCTTCAGAGAAAGCAAAGGTTCTCATTTTAGAGTTAAAAATTTACACGGGAAAATTTTATGTCTTTAACATTTCATATCCAAATAAAATAAAATTACTGGTAGAAATAAAGATCAGAACTGGTCTTCTGACTTTTATTTGCAATAGTACCATTTGTATGGAAGTAAATAAAAGTTATTTTTTTCTGTACGTATGACTTTGTTTGGTATAGATTCTTTTCTAAACTTTGGTCGTTGGGAAATGTCGGCAAAACTTTGTGAATTTACATGATATCAAAAGGTGGATCTCTGAAAATGTTAACGCCTTTAAGGAGTACCTAAAAAAAATAGGGTATCAGAACATGAAGAGAATTTAAACGTTTGGTCCAATTAAAGGTGTTAATCACAGGATATAACTTGTCTTAAGCCAAAGACTTCAAGTAAGTGAGTTCCCCTGGAAACTGAAATACTGGTCCTGCGATTTGAAGCTTGAATAATAAACTCATCAATCTCTTTCTTTGCTTTCTCTCTTCACAGACACAGAGCAAGAGAAAAAGACCGTCAGAAACTCCTCATATCACCTTTACCAGCCATTAACATGTCATTCAGTTAAGCTGCCTCCTGAGGAATCTTTGAAGTACCTTTTCTGATCCATTTGAAATTTTCCATAACTAATGATACCTTACAAGATAACTGGGGATTAATTAAAGTTGTTATAGCTCCTGAACTCCAGGTGAACCTTTGTAGGGTTGTTACCTTGTGAACTTCCTCAGAATCTCTATTGAGGATGATATAATTGTTCCATTTAGGCACCTGCCAGATTCTACTTTATAATCCCCACAAATTCTATATTAACCTGTGCTAACTAGTCAATTAAAGAGCATTTTCTATAAAGATTTTTATCTATTATTTCAGTTCTGTTAAGTCACACATATTCCGTCGTTTTATCTTCAAGACTCTAAATCAGCATTTCTTCTGATTTTGAACTCAACAATGCCAAAATAATATTCAAACTCCTTGTAAATGCTGGAGTTTTACGCTTATATATTTCTCTTTGTTTTACCTCTTTAGAAAACATTTTCCTTCATCAATCCAAATGTTACATTTCATAGTCCAACTAAAATGCCACCACTTGAAAAAAAACAACACTAGACTGATTCTTGTAGGAAATGAACTTTCTCTCACTCTTAATTCCTAATACTTGATTAACTTTTCATTGTTCAACTTATATTTGTTTAAACATATATATGTTATATATACATTACATATATATATGCAGCTTGCAAATGACTTCAAATTATTAAAAACAAGTAGATTAAAATATATTTTAAAATTAAACAATATGTATTCTCACTGTATGTTTAGTGTACTCTCTGAAACAATCACTTAATAAGTGCTTATTTAACTGAACTGTTAGTTTTACTTTCTTCCAGTATAATTGAAACAATAGAAATAATCCAGAAGCAGGGATTAAATATATTATTTAATAAATACTTTAGTGTTTATCCATTTCTATTACAAATTAGTATTTTATTAAAAAATTCTTCCTCACAGAATTTCTTAAAAACAATAGTTCACTCATTAACACTTTTATTTATTTTTCTCTCATTCATACAAAAAATCTTTATTGAGAACCTCTAGTGCTCCAGAGACTCTGCTAGTATTGAGGGTATAATTTTGACCAAAATAGGTGTTTTATAATTATTTTATTATTTTATAATTCTTGTAATATATAACATTAGTATGACTGCAACTTATTTCATGACTTTTTTTGGTCCCTCTGGTTTAGCACTAAATTATCTGAGAATCATATATGTATTTTGCCAGTAAATATTAGACATATAATTCTGAATTTTGTATTCTCTTTGAGGAATGAGGCTCTTATTTTGTATCCTCATAGTGTAGAATATATTAGGCCTGACATTCATGTATTCAACAATCATCCTTTCAGCGCACACTCCATGAAAGACCTAATGCCTAGTATTGTGGGGGATATGAGGCTGTATCAGACAAGGACTGGGGGCAAGTAGTATGGATGTAAGGGACATGTACACAAATAATCCCAATGTAAGCCAGAGAAAGTATATAGAAAAGTAAAGATGTGGTGCTATTGGAATTCTGGACAGAAATAGAATCATTCTCAAACAAAAGATTAAGGAAAGACTTTTTGGAAGAATTGGCTTTTGAGCTAGGCCTAGAAGGATGGGAAGAATATAGCCATAAAAAATTTAGTGGATAGGAAAGAGGAAGGAGAATGCAGTGAAGTGCAGAGAAAATTTCCTTTTCCATACAAATTACACTTCATTAAAAGAAGATAAAATATTTTTTTCCCCAAATTATTCTATATTCCAATTACTTTTTACAAATAAATGTGTTCAATAGTTATAGCATTCACTTTTCAAACATTCGAAGATAAATTATCCTACTCCTATATTTTTCTTCATCCTTGTCTATTAGGGTCAGTTAAGCCCATTTAAATATCACCAGAAGAAAGACACAGGATGGCCCTCATTTTCATAAAATTATTTCAAAATCTCTATGATTTAAATGTAGCTCTACACAGCTAAATCAAGGAATTATTTTAGTTCATTCTAATTGTGTTTGTAATGTGTGGTAGTTATGTTTTCTATCAAAGATTTCTGAAGCAAGTTATAGAAGTCTGTTATCACTGTTTTATGTATTAACATGTAATGGTGAGTTAACAATTTGATTGAAAATATTAACAAATGTTTTAAATATGTAGCCAATTTGAACACAATACTCTGCTCAGTGTCTATGGTATGATGCAAAACTTTCCCACATCCTAAATATCTGCGCTGTATAATATGTAATTGGGATTATTCAGATAATACCCATAGCAGACACTCTTGGTTCATAATGGCTTCTCTATTTAACCTACTACAAATTAATCAATTATTCTACGTTGAAGGTGGTTATTTCCACAGTGGTATCTTAAGTCATATTTAGCTTTAAATATAACAGTATGCACTCACTTTTTTCTTAATTGCTCACAGTATTTTTCCTAAACAAAATTTCCCTTCACTGCTTTCACTATGTTGTCCCTTGGATCATTGGAAAATCCAAACTTTTGTACATGTAGATTTCTTCCACTCCATAAAGACCTTAAAGTTGTTTCTTTCTTTGCCCCCACCTGTCCCTCAAATATTGCTTAATAACTCTTAAAGGAGATTGTTAGTTACGTCTCCTTGTGTGTAAATAAAGTTGGTCAATAAATGATCAATGCTATAATGATTTTGCAACTGTTAGTTCCATTGGCTTCTGTCAATCACATAAAGGGGAGAAGTGGAGAATCACTTAACTATCACATGGATTCCCTTTATTTTCCTATGAAATTTGCAACTGTTTTTTAGAAAATCTTAGATGATTTAGTTTTCTAAAAATTCATTTATATTACACAATTTTATTCATAATTGACAAAAAATAAAAGCCAAACTCAAAAGGCTACATATTGCATTGCTTCTACTTATATGACATTCTAGAAAAGGCAAGACTGTGGTGACAGAAAACAGACGGTGATTTCCAGGACTTGGGTGATGAAAATGCATTATATCTTAGTTTTGGTGGTGGTTACATAGTAGTCTGCATTTGCCAAGCTCATACAACTTTAAATGGATAAATTTCATCATATGTAAATAACATCTCAATAAATCTGACTTTGAAGAATTAAAAATTCATTAATATCACAGATTTTGAGTCAATCTAAAGATATACATATATATGTTTTTTCAACAATCTTTAAGAAATCCATCAAGAAAGTAAAGGAATTCTTGGTTCCATAAGACGTTTTAAGAATTTCCCTCTTTTCAGAGTACCAATAGTATTTTCCTATCTTTTGTTTTACAAATACAAATTATGTTTTAGGAAATAAAACCATATTGCTTTGATTTCATCATTGTCTTAACTACAAGTTTACTAAAAAAATAAAAACTCTAAAAATAAGAATATTTAGTTAAATGCCAGCTTGTTTAATGAGTTCATGGGTTATGGTAATCATCCAATCTCAGAATGACACACTACTATTTGAATGTTTGTAATTGCAAGATTATTATATTTTACCTCTGACAGTCTATTAAGCAACTTAATAATTCAGACAGATAATGGAAAAAAATTATTGCTAGAAACTCTCACATTATATAACTGATATTCAGTTTCAAGAAACAAAATAGCAGGATAAGAGATAATCCTAAGAAAGATGCTTTGGACAGCAAATGCCTTACCTTTGCGTTTGGGTCGCATAGCTATTATCATAAGCCTCATAGGTCGGGTCCTCATATTCACCCCCATAGCCATCATCGTACCCCTGAGGCAGAAAATGATAGAAAGACCTATTAGCAATCAATCTGAATAACTTTGATATCTTTTTCATTAATAAGATTTTATACAATGTGACCTTGGTTTAGTTTTATGTTTGGTTGGTAACCATATATCACATTTTATTAGATTAACAATTTCCATATAACCTTGAATAATATTTCATGGATCAGGTATTAATGTTTATTAATTAAAATCAGCATATTATTGAAGTAGCAACACTTATTCTAAGATTTATTTAGAACTTTCATCAGTAATATTGAAGAAAAAAATTATAATGAAGACAATTTAAGAAATTCAAAATATATTTTTCTTTTGAAAATATTTGGTTAGATAAGAACAATTGTGATACACTAATGGTGGTGCTAACATATTTGTTACAACCCCACTGGAAGTTTTTTTTCTTCTCCTAATAATAATCATAATTAAGATAGAAACTATAAAGTACAGGATCCTTAAACTGTAGCCAACTTTCAGCAAAAAAGATGGAGAGATGGAGGCATTTTTTAAAAAAAGTAATAAATAAATAAAAAAAAGAAAGAAAGAGAAAAGGAACGGAGAAAGGAAGGAGTGATATGAAGACCTTTTATTTTCTTGCACATTCTATGATTTTTAAATCTCTTAATTAAAATAATGGTGTGTAGTGAGTTTTATTACCTGACTAAATTACACTAACAAAGCTAACACAGATTTTGTCATTGTAGCATGTGCAAGCAAGCTAGCAATTATACACTCTAATTATCAATCACTCTGTAAATGATTTAGTTTTATTTCCCTTTGTGGTCATTGACTTTAAACCCTAGCCATCCATCTCAATTACTCCATATTTCTGAAAAATTTTTCAGGTTTTCTGACTCTGGTGCTGGTGCATCACTTTCCCTGGAAAGCACTTCCACCCCATCCTATCCATTCATAATTTCATTTCAGTATGGAGGCTTATAAATCTCTCTTTTTTAATCTTCAAAAATTTCAGCAGAAAATTTCTAGATGTGCTAGTTTCCTCATTAATCTTGATTAAGACTTTTGAGACCATTTAATCAAAAGACTAATGTTTTTATCAACTTAGGAAGTTTTGAAAATTTTATTTATTTCTTCTTTTCCATCAGGTCTACTTTTTAAATAATGCTATTATTTACATATTAGGGTTTCTAAATCCCCCTTCCATTTTTTCTATTTTTTCACTTCATCATATTTTTGCTCTACAGCATGGAATAGCTTCTCTATTTGATCTTTGAATACTCTAATTTGAGTCCTATTGAATTTAAAACTTTTAAAAATTCCAAAGTTACTTTTAGTATTTATAAAAAATTACATGCAGATGATTTAAAAATGGTACTAACGGGTTTATATCCAAAAACTAGTAGCTTCTTGTCTTGTTCTTCTTCAACCTCCAGTGTTCTCTTTGTCTTTTCATCTATTATTTTAGTATTGATTTTTGCATTATTAAGTAATACAGTTAATGTTGCTTGATTTATGAATTTTAGTCATTTTCTATTGACTGGCCATTTAGGTGGTTAAGATTTAGTTCTATTATAGATTCGTTCCCTTATCTCTCCCTATGCCTATCTTCCTAATATTATTTCATCATAACTTTTTATTAAATAGTCACTCCCTTTTGTGTTACATGGAGCCTACTTCCTGAAGAACCATAAAAACTAAACCGAGGTCACATTGTCACAGGTGCCTCGTGGGGTGCAAACTCCTTTTTAAGTATCAGGCTTTTGGTCCTCTACCAAGATTATAAAAATATGGCTTCACTCACCTTAACTTTTTATTCAGACTCAAGAACTCCAGCTTCCAAAAGGAGGCAAGGAAGTTCAATTTGTTTTGTTTTATTCCATTTTATTTTTGTTTGTGTTTTATAGAAAGGAGCTAGAGAAGCCAGGGGTGGGGGTAGGTACATGTCTTCAGGGCCTCAAGTTTCCTGAATTCCCTGTGTTTTCCCCATTTTCATCCATTGAGATTCTACCGATTCTTCAAGGTCAGTATAGATGATATTATCTTCAGAAAGCTTTTCCTGTTCCTACTAAACATATGATAACTCTTAGTCCTCTGAATTCCAATAGCCTGTTGCTTTTTATCACCATTACTTAGAATTTCTAAAATTCTAGAAATTCTACTATATTTATTTTTCTACAATTCTCTTTATAGAATTTAAGCTTCTGAAAAGCAAAAACTATATCATAATCACTTTTTTGATGCCTTATGGTACTTAGCATAGTGTATTCCATAAAATAGTCATTCGATAAATATATATAGAATTGTTAAATTAGCACAAAGGAGACCATTCTTATCCAGTGCAGACATGGATTGACATAAATTAATCACCACAAAAAGATAAGTATTTCAAATGATAAGTATATAGTACCTTTGCATCTATTTATGAAGAATAGCTTTACTATTGGTTTGGGAAGATTATTTCATTTTACTTCTGCACTTCTACATTTTTTAAATATTACACAGAAAATCCATAAAATAGATAGAAATCTTTCCTGTTAAGCTACAATTTCATAAATTATATAATGCAATGGTTTCCAAAAATTGTACTTACTGTAAAAGAGAAAATACATGTGGACACATGTACATAATCAATTTTTGTTTTCTAATATTTGATGTATTTTTAAAACTGTTTAATAAGAAATATTTATAAACATAAATATTTCTAAATGCATATGTATGTTTGTAAGCATATAGTACCACAAAAAAGTAAACTATCATTAGACCACAGTCACAAAATAGAACGCGTCACAATGTTTAAGATGCCAACACTGTATCCTAAATGTCAAAAACGAACCATAAATTATTCATGAATATATCCTCATTGCATAGATCACATAGTTTTCCTAATGCTGACAGTATAGGGAGTGGGTGGCTTTCTGAAGAAGAGGGAAGAAACAAGTGTCCTGAAACCTCGGGTAGGGAAAGGCAATAGCACAGCCATGAAGGGCATGGACTTAGGCCTTATTTTACCTGAATCAAATCCTGGATTTAACAAGATTCCGATATGTGGAACCTTGGCCAAGGTTTTCATTGCTCTGTACTTCAGTTTCCTTATTTGTAAAATAAGAATAATATCATCAACCTCATAAATATTTTATAGGAATTTAACCACATGGTACTGTGCCTGTAAAGCACACACACTGTGCCTGACATAGAGTGATTGCTCAGTAACTATTCGCCATTGTGGAGAATTAATTAAGCAGGATTTGAAGAACATGTTATTTTTATGCATACTTCAGAGACAGCATGAAACTCTTGAAGGCAGAAAGAAACAGAATAAAATTTAGGAAAAAAAGGAAGAGAGCCAGAGAATTCTGATCTATTCTGAAATTTTATCAAGAGTTAGGCCCAGCTCCTTTCTTGAGAATTTGGAATTAGGACTGAGATGCTGGTTCAGTTTAGGTTCATTCATTCATTCATTCATTCACTCCATAAACATCTGTTGAATACTTATTATGTGCTAGGCACTGTGTTAGGAGCTAGAGATTTGGCAGTGGAAAAAAAAAGAGAAAGAAATAAAGAAAGAAAAGAAAAGAAAAACTGGGAAAATTATATGGATCTGCAGTCCCCAACTACCTGGGCCGTGGACCAAGGTCCACACCTTTTAGGAATCAGACTGCATTATTGACTAAGCTCCTCACCCCACCTCCCCAGTCTGTGGAAAAATTATCTTCCATGAAACTTAGGAACCCCATGCACAAAAGGAGGTGAGCACTGGGTGAGCGGCAGGCAAGCAAGCAAAGCTTCATCTGTTATCTGTATTTACAGCCCTTCTCCGTCACTGGCATCACCTCTTGAGCTCCATCTCCCCCACTGAGCTCTGCCTCCCACCTCCAAAAAAGGCTGGGGACCACTGATGGAAGTTCTATTACAAAGAAGGTCTATACCTACAAATGGGAAATGGAGCAGTTAGGCTGAGGTTCTCCAGATGTTTTGTAAAAGGTGCCCTTCCTTCGTTTTTCTAAGCCTAGAGATGAAGAGCTGGCAATGAGGTCCTGGGGGAAAAGGAAGCATACTGAGAAACAGGGAAAAGTAATGGCTACTGACCAGAAATCTCTTAGACACATTTGAGAACAACTAGCTGGTCCTGACATACTAATTTTTTTTAAATTTCAGAATATTACGGGGTACACATGTTTTGGTTGCACAATTTGCTTTTGTACAGTTTGAGTCAAACTTGTAAGTGTGTACTTCACCCAGATAGCATGCATTGTACCCTTTAGGTGTGAATTTACCCATCCCCTCCCCACTCCTCCCACCTATTTGACTTCCATATGTTCACGTAAGTGTTGGTTGAGTTCCAATTTAGTATTGAGTACATGTGGTCTTTGTTTTTGTATTTTTGTGGTACGTCATTTAGAAGAATGGTCTCCAGTTCCATCTAGGTTGTTACAAAAGATACTAGATCACTATTTTTTTTTTTTTATGGCTGAGTATGACTCCATGGTATACATATACCACATTTTATTAATCTACTCATGGATTGTTTCCACATCTTTACAATTGTGAATTGTGCTGCTATAAACCTTTGAGTGCAAGTGTCTTTTTTATAAGATGTCTTTTTTTTCCTTTGGGTAAATACCTAGCTGTAGGATTGCTGGATCAAATGGTAGGTCTACTTTTAGTTCTTTGAGGTATTTGCATACTACTTTCCATAGAGGTTGTACTATTTTGCAGTCCTACCAACAGTGAGTAAGTGTTCCTTTCTCTCTGCATCTACACCAGCATCTGTTGTTTGGGACTTTTTGAATAAGAGCCATTCTCACTGGAGTTAGGTGATCTCATTGTGGTTTTGATTTGAATTCCCTGATAATTAGAGACGTTGAGAATTTTTTCATGTGTCAGTAGACATCACTTTAACAGACTTTAAACTATATTACAAGGCTATAGTAACCAAAACAACATGGTACTGGCACAAAAACAGGGACATAGATCTAGGGATCAGAACAGAGAATCCAGATATGAAACCATCCTCATATTGCCATCTGATCTTTGACAAAGCAGACAAAAACATACATTGGAGAAAACAACCCCTATTCAATAAATAGTGCTCAGAAAATGAGATAGCCATATTTAGAAGACTGAAACAGGATCCACACCTCTCACCACCCACAAAATTAATTCATGATGGATAGTGGACTTAAACCTCAGGCAGAAAACTATAAGAATTCTGGAAGAAAACGCTGGAAAAATTCTTATAGATAATGGCCTGGGCAAAAAATTTATGAAGACCCCAAAAGTAATCACAGCAGCAAAAAATAAATAAATGGGACCTGATCAAATTAAAAAAACTTCTGCATAGCCAAGGACACAATCAACACAGCAAATAGACAACCTACAGAATGGGAGAAAATATTTGCATACTATACATACAATGAAGGACTGATAACCAAAATCTACAAAGAACCCAAGCAAATAAGCAAGAAAAAAATCAAACAATCCCATTAAAATGTGGGCAAAAGACATGAACAAAACTTTTCCAAAGAAGATAGATAAATGGCCAACAAACACCTGATGTACTAATTAAAGTCACAGGATTAGCAGAGTTTGTAGGACTTCCTGAAGAACCTGAAAACTCTTAAGAATTAGGGAAGGGTAAAAAAAAGCACATGAAATATTTTACATAATATAGTTTTTGCTAAGTCCAGCAAAGTTCTAGAAAAGAGGAAATAGAAGTTCTAGGAAACCATATTTATGTGTTTTCTTTTCTCTCTTTCTCTCTCTCTTTCTCTCTCTCTTTCTCTCTCTCTTTCTCTCTCTCTCTTTCTTTCTTTCTTTCTTTCTTTCTTTCTTTCTTTCTTTCTTTCTTTCTTTCTTTCTTTCCTTTCTTTCTTTCTTTCTTTCTCTCTCTCTCTCTCTCTCTCTCCCCCTCTTTTTCTCTCTCTCCCTCTCTCTTTTTTTCTTTCTTTTTATTGAGACAGAGTCTCATTCTGTTGCCCTGGCTAGAATGTTGTGGTGTCCGCCTAGCTAACAGCAACCTCAAACTCCTGGTCTCCAGCAATCCTCCTGCCTCAGCCTCCTGAGTAGCTGGGACTATAGGCACATGCCACCATGCCTGGCTAATTTTTTCTATTTTTAGTAGAGATGGGGTCTTGCTCTTGCTCAGGCTGGTCTTCAACTCCTGACCTCGAGCGATCCTCCCACCTCAGCGTCTCAGAGTATTACACGTTTTCTTAAGATAAGTAAAAATATGGATTGTGCTGCTGATATAAATAGAAATGCCCCCTAAAAAGCCAGTCAGTATCTTCAAGGGATTCAAATTGAAAATGAATATTCAACTAAGAAATCAAAATGTAAAAGCTCAAAACTTCTGAAAATAATATTTTTTTCCATTTTTGCTTCATTGTTTTTGCTGTTTCCTTTGAAGAAATTACTATCTTTTTATGTCCTGGACTATTATTAATAGTACACTTCTACTAAAAAATTAAGACAACTTTATGCTACTTAAGTTATCAGAATCTCAGAATAGAATTTCCTAAAGTATAAAGAGTACGTCTGATGTGCCAGTAAAAGAAAATCTTCATTAATTAATTAACAGTTTTAATTTTATTTTCTTCCAGCCATAGACAGATGATTTGGTATCTCCCACAAAAAAAGAAAATAAGCAAGGAAATATGGTTCATCCTTTCTGGAACATGGTCATGGAGAATATTTCTCTTCTCTCTAAGATTTTCTTCAAATGTGTTAAGTTATAAAGTCTTTAGTTTTCTATTCTTTCAGTCAAATAAGAACTGGTTCGTAAAGGATCCTTACGAAACACAGTCTTGGTTATTTTCTGGATCTTTGCTAAGTCCTCCACAATTTACTCAAGGTACATGGTGAAGTATAAGCCTAAAATGAAAGCCTAAGCGGTAATGAAAGAAGACAATTTCTTTGTAGTTTCCTATAAATTATAGATCATTTTATGTATTCGAGTATTTGGGCAAAGCAACATACAGGACAGATATATATATATATATATATATTACTATTAATATAAACACACAGCAGTACAAAGTCAGCTCTTTTCAAATCTACTCTGGAAAATGTGTTTTATTTTTTTGTCTTTAATATGCCTACTAATTTTTCAACTTAATGAGGTCATTGACTTCAACACTCATTCTTGAATTATAATTTCTATACCAATTTTGGGGTGTCAAATCTAAACAATATTGAGTCTACACATAAGCTCAAAATAATAGCAATTCATCAGACTTTATATTAACTACTGAATTACCTATTATCCAGGTACTAGACATAAAAGAAGACTAAGACATAAACCCCATCTTGAGAAGTTCTTATCCAGTGGTGTTCTGGTAAATGCTTAATAATTGCCTCTTCAAAAAAAATTGTATGCATATGTGTTTATATGCATATGTACATACAAATTCATCATACATTCTACTGAAATAAAGCACACAATTTACAAATAAAATATAGAATTTATTATAAATTCTATATACATATAACTTCAATGTGACTTGCAAAATTCAATGTTTTTATAATTTTATTGTCACAATAATCCCCAATAAATCACAGCACAATTAAATACTTGATTACTATCCAATTTAGCAAAGAAGATGGTAATGTTATGGATGAACATGTATGGTTCTGATAGGAATGTCATTGACAGTTTCATTATGTTGACCAGTAAAGTAAAAATGAAATCTCAAATATGTATGTCAGAATTTTACTTGTTTGGTAGTGATAGGAGCAACTTTCTTCTGATTTAGACAATGGTTTTCACATATTGGAAAAATATTTCTTCAATTTTGTATTCTATTTACAATGTAAAGGCTATTGACATAAAACACTTTTAAGCTAAATCTGCATTATTAACATTTTCTCAATAGTTTTCTTAAGTCTAGATAATGAACTAAATAAAAAGTCAAGTGCCACATTTTAGCATTTTCCAACATTCGTGATGTAAAAAATCAACTCTGGTTGATTTTAAGCAACATGATGTTATCAAAAATAGATTTGGGGCTGGGCACGGTGGCTCACGCCTGTAATCCTAGCACTCCGGGAGGCCGAGGCAGATGGATCACTCAAGGTCAGGAGTTCGAGACCAGCCTGAGCAAAAGCAAGACCCCGTCTCTACTAAAAAAATAGAAAGAAATGATCTGGACAACTCAAAAAAAAAAAAAAAATATATATATAGAAAAAATTAGCCAGGCATGCCTGTAGTCCCAGCTAGTTGGGAGGCCAGGGCAGAAGGATTGCTTGAGCCCAGGAGTCTGAGGTTGCTGTGAGCTAGGCTGATGCCATGGCACTCTAGCCCAGGCAACAGAGCAAGACTTGTGTCAAAAAAAAAAGAAAATAGATTTGGGAAGAGATGAACATTATATATTATATTATATATAATTTCCACCATGCAGATACAATAAACATAAATAACCTAAAGAGCATAGATTATAATAAAATAGATAATAATGAGTTTGTAAATGTTTACTATCTTTATTTTTAACATAATTTAATTTTAAGTTCATTCAATTTAATTTTTAATAGTGGCTGTGTTTAGTAATTAATACACAAAATTCCTAAAAATTTTACAAGGAATCCGGTGAGCCAGTACATGTCAGCTCTGGCACATCACTGCTCTTTGCCTGCTAAAAGAGATCAATGAATGTATATACAATTGAAATATTAATGGAAAGTATTCCATTAGAGTATGTAATAGGTGGTTTGGGAGCACATTGGAGAAATGCCTAAATTGGTTTGAGGGTTTCAAGAAAAATTTCTCAGGGAAAGTCTTATTTGAGATAGGTATTTGGAGATAAGTAAACATTACCCAGGTGAAGAAGCAGGTAAAATGAGAGCATTCCATTTCCAGGTACACCAAATGCGAACGCATGGCATCATGAAAGAAAACACTTTTGAAAACTGCTAGCAGCTAGAGCTATTTAGGTCATTAAATATAAAATGTCTGATTTCAATCAAAAGTGTAGTTTATTATATCCCAAATAAGAAGCAGTACAATTAATCAAAGTATGCGTTTAAACTGTCAGCACAGCTTTGCCATGTTAGCAGTAGCTTGTTTATGCCAGCAGTGAAGAAGCCTGGAGA
>CAUYSK010117661.1:0-24907 GCA_963575035.1 Avahi laniger
AGCATTAAAAATATCATAAATTTCTGACCGGGCATGGTGGCTCACGCCTGTAATCCTAGCTCTCTGGGAGGCCAAGGTGGATGGGTTGTTTGAGCTCAGGAGTTCGAAACCAGCCTGAGCAAGAGCGAGACCCCGTCTCTACCAAAAATAGAAAGAAATTAATTGGACAACTAAAAATATATAGAAAAAATTAGCCGGGTATAGAGGTGCATGCCTGTAGTCCCAGCTACTCGGGAGGCTGAGACAGGAGGATCGTTTGAGCCCAGGAGTTTGAGGTTGCTGTGAGCTAGGATGACGCCACGGCACTCACTCTAGCTCGGACAACAGAGTGAGACTCTGTCTCAAAAAAAAAAAAAAATCATAAATTTCTGTGGATAAATCCAAGAGAAACTTTCAGCAGCCCAACCTGTGCTTTTTTGTTTTATTTTATTATTTTTTGCAGCTGTGAGTGGCAGAGAGGTGGCGATTGCTGGTCGGACAGGCAGCAGCATCTGACGTCTTTGCTCTTTGCTCTTTCTGCGTCGTTTACACTCTGGTGTGGGTGATTACACTTGAAAGAGAGAAGATCTCACACTCTTCCGATGATCAAAAATTTCACATAACCGCAGTGATATTCTGGGAAACGGGGACGCAGGTCTTCCTAACGAGAGCGGTGTGTGGTTTTCAAAGTGCGGTCCGGGACCAACAGCATGGGCGTCACCTGGGAACTGATCAGAAATGCAAATTCTTAGGCCCCACCCCGGACCCGCTGTCTCAGAACCTCCGTGGTGGAGCCCAGCCGTCTGTGCTTTAACAAGCTTTCTAGGTGATTCCGATGCAGGCTAAGGTCTGAGAGCCACAGCCTTAGGGCCAATAAAAGCGTGGTAGCTTTTCCAAGACTAGAAGTGGACCGCCCACTCCAGAACTTTCCGTCGTCTCCTGGTCTCGTGTTGGTTTCCAAGAGGCCACATCACGAGCCTTCAGATCCAGTTAACCTGCGGTCCCCGACCCCTGGGCTGCAGACTGGTACTGGTCCGTGGCCTGTTAGGAACCGGGTCACACAGCAGGAGGTGAGCAGTGGTGAGCAAGTGAGCAAGAGAATCTTCATCTGTATTTACAGCCGCTCCCCATTGCTTGTGTCACTGCCTAAGCTCCACCTCCTGTCAGATTAGTGGTAGCATTAGATTTTCATAGGAGCACGAACCCTACTATAAACTGTGCATACGAGGGATCTAGGTTGCGCGTTCCTTGTGAGAATCTAATGCCTGATGATCTGAGGTGGAGCTGAGCTGGTGATGCTAGCACTGGGGAGTGGCTGCAAATACAGATCATCATTAGCAGAGAGGTTTGAATGCACAATAAATGTAGTGCACTTGAGTCATCACAAATCCATTCATGGAAAAATTGTCTTTCATGAAACCAGCCCCTGGTGCCAAAAAGGTTGGGGACTGATGATCTAAGGTAGTAAAGATTTAAAATGTACAATAAATTTATGATTTATTTTTTGTAATTTGTACAAAAATTTTGTACAATTTTTTTGTAATTACTATTATTGGTACATCATTCCTCCTTATCTCAGAATTTTCTTGTGGGTGTTCTTGCACATGGAGAGAGGGAAGAATCATTTAAAAATCTCAAAATAATCTTTTGGCACAATGAATAGTTTCCCAAGCAAGGTTACTCATTAGGATAATCTGACAACTAGTAAAAATTCAGATTTCTGCCTGACACCCATAATAGGCTTCAATAAAAACAAATACAAAAATTAAAAAAAAAGATTCAGATTTCTAAATCCACTTGAACCAACAAAATTAAAATCTCTGGAGTGTTGGGTTCCAGTCGTTTTTATTATTAATGAAAACCCCAGAGGACCCTTTTCAGCTAGCTTAACATAAGTCTGGGAACTGCTTTGGGAAGCACGTGGTTCAGACAACACTAAATAATATGTTCTTGTTCCAAAAGACTGACTTTGTGCTATTGAAAAAGCACAAAGAAACACAACTCACAACTTTAGTGAGAAACTAAAGTTTAAAATTCACTTCCTTATCAATTAAAAGTTCTGGCCAAGACTTCATTTTGTAAACATAACACAGAAATGCTGTGAATCAAAGCATTTCTTTTGCATCTATAGAAGATAGTGACTCAGCTATTATACTACGTTTGGTTCTGGTGGCCCCAGGCTTTCAGACCATGCATTCCCACCTCAGATAGAGACCAAGGGGTGACTTTGGCCATTTCTGTCTTCTGTCTGGAAGACAAGTCATTTTTGGATATTTTCCCATGAAGGGGAGAATTTACCACCTCCCCCACTCTAGCACATTTAGATCGAGTTTAATTTTGTTACTATTATAAGTCACATTAATAGTTCATGGAAAAGACAAAGCTCAGAAAGTAAGTTAAAAGGCCAGGCACAGTGGCTTACATCTCCCAGCACTTTGGGAGGCTGAGGCGGGAGAATTGTTTGAGCCCAGGAACTCAAGACCAGCCTGAGCAACATAGAAAGACCCCATCTCTACTAAAAATAGAAAATTTAGCCAGGTGCAGTGGTGCACATCTGTAGTCCCAGCTACTCGGAAGACAGAGGCAGAAGGATCCCCTGAGCCCAGGAGTTTGAGGTTGCAGTGAGCTATGATGATGCCACTGTACTCTAGCCTGGGAAATAGAATGAGACCTTGTCTCAAAAAAAAAAAAAAAAAACAACAAACATGTGACCTCTATGGATGAAAATATATAATTATATTAAAGTACATACACAATCAAAATAAAATAAGCTATTTCATGGTCTTGGTCAGTATGAAATACTATGTAAAGATGTCAATTCTCCCTAAATGTAATTCCAGTTATTATTCTAAAATTTATGTTTTAAAATGTTCATGAATAGTTAAGACAACTTTGAAAATGAAGAGAAAATGTGAAGGGTGGCTGGCCCTACCAAATATTAAGAAATAAAATAAAATTGTGATAATTAAAAGTAATATAGTAGTGGTACAAGACAGACAGCCCTATGGAAAAGAATGGAGAAATGAGAGAGAGAAATGTATCTGTACAACCCAAATCCATGGGGAAAAAAACAGCCTAAATAGTAGATGTTTTTGGTTCACTATAAGCTGAAAATAAAACTGGATCCCTCCTAATACCATATGCAAGGTAGATATCAGGTGCATTAAAGTTCTAGATGTGAAAGGTAGAAGTACAGATCTAATGTCAAAGAATATCTTTAGGATCTAAGAGTGGGGAATAACTTCTAAAACAAACCCCCAAAGCACAATCCATCAGGCCAAAATTTAATAATTTAGTTCTATCAAAACAAAGGCAACAGTTCAAGGAAGAAAATTATGGAGAAAAGATGGTTTCAATATCTAAAACTATCAAAGAATTATTAGGTAGAACATGTTTTTTAAGAACAAGAAAAAGAAAACACTCTTACAAATCAACAGGAAAATTTCATGAACCCCAATAGAAAAAAATGGGCAAAAGATAGAAATATGGCCAGAGGCAGTGGCTCATATCTGTCATTCTAGCACTCTGAGAGGCTGAAGCGGGAGGATCACTTGAGGCCAGGAGTTTGGGAGCAGTCTGAGCAACATAGCAAGACTTCATCTCTACAAAAAAAAAAATTAGTCAGGCATGGGAGTATGCACCTATAGTCCTAGCTCCTCGGGAGGCTGAGCCCAGAAATTTGAGGTTGCAGTGAGCTATGATCCTGCCACTGCACTCCAGTCTGGGTGACAGTGAGACCCCCATCTCTAAAAAAATATAGAAGTAGGCAAAATTATTAGAAAAGAAAACACAGAGTCTGATAAACACATAAAAAGAAGCTCAAATTAATCAGTAAGAAAAGCAAATTGTGATTATGAGATGTCACTTTACACCATGAGATTGGCAAAAATTAGAAAGCAGAATAACGACAAGTGTTGGGAATGTGTGGCTACAGGAATTCCCACGCAGAGCTCGTACAAAATGTGCAGCACTACTGGACAGCCACGTAGCTTGTAAGCAAATTATGTTTAGTCATAACCTATGACCCAGCATGCTAGCTCCTGGAAATGTTCCAGAGTAATTTCCACACAGGTCAGTAAGGGTGCATGCATGAAAATATTCATGACAGCATTGCCTATGCGATGGGAAATTGGACGCAATCTAGCTGTCCAACACCAGGAGATACAGAAGTTCAATATGGAATACCATGCAGCAGTTAGAATCAACAGGCTGATATATACAAAGCCACATGGAAACATATTAGAAACCCTGAGTTGAACATAAAAAGAAAAAAAGTATGAGATCTATGACACAATTCTATACATATCAATTTAAATTTTGTGTTTAAAAACAATACACATTTCATAAGAGCGTATACGAATAAAAGGATACACGCCAATCATTTAAAAATGTTGACCATGGGTGTGTGAGGGAAATGGGGATAATTAGGAAGGAAAGAAGGGAAGAGAAGGATCTTGCTCTACCAATGACAACAATATGCTACAAAATATGAAATAGGACAAAATTCTCCAAGTCTGAGGGCCGAAGAAAGAGACCCCCTGAAAAAAAATCAAGATCTTAATTATCTAAGATCCTTTGCATCTGAATTGCTGTTAAGCCCAAGCAATTGTACATACAGGTAAACGTTAGTGTTAGCAGGTACACATGGTGTGTGAGACCACCCAGCTCTGTGAATCCCTTCCACCTTGACCACTGAATTCACTGGGAAGGTCCAGGGAGCTGTCACAAATTCTCTGGCCAGCAGCCTACAGCTGGATCCTTATCTTTCATCCCTCTGTTTGTCTGTGAATAAATATATACATTATTCTTGTTCTTTTAATTCAGTAACCTCTTCAGAGCAGTTAAAAATTATGTTAAAAACTCATTAACTTTGACGAGATATTGATGATGCCAGCGGTTAATTACGAGCCAGCTGGTGTTATGGCAAGAATTAAAAAGTTAAACATTGGAAGTTTGTTTAAAAAAAAAAAGCCATACTGCATTCACTTGGGGGATTGTGGAAATAGCATCACTCGTTGATGACCTTACAACAGAGGTCGACAACAGATCTGTGGACCAACAGATGAAATTGCATCCCTTTTACTCCGTTACAGTATTGGCGTCTTTCAGATTCTCCCTCGCTGAGAAAATAAAGAGTAAGGGCTATAAATTTCCGTGCTTCATGGTGTTAATTGATTGCAAGCTGGGGTCAGAAAGACATTTCTCCCCAAGGAGTACTCCTGCACAATTTAGAGGCACTGTGGGTGTCCTAACATGCCTAAAAAGCATTAAGCAGTGGTCATTGTCAAGTACCAAATAGCAAAATTTAGTATGCTTTCCGTGTGTGCTCACAAGGGAAGCCTGAAAGTGTTCGGGGCTCCCCACCTCCTCAAGAGTGAGGGTTTTCCGTAAGCCCATCACCCAATGAGGTCTTTCTTTTTTGTAGCCAAGAGAGGCACATTTTTTGAAAAAAGAAAACAGACTGTAAGCCATAAACATGGTTTTTTTAAAAAGAAAAGCCAAAAGAAATGGTATACCTTTTTCAAAAGACTTTTCAACATATAAATAAAAAGAGTATAAAATGCGCAATATAGAACAAGGATTTAGGGTACCGATTCTGGGGTTCTTCAGACCACATTAAAATAGGAGAGTAGCCTCAGTCTTATCTGTAATACGGGCATCGTCTTTGCACCTGCCGCATCAGCCTTATAATGATTAGGTGAGATGATATACGTAGAATACTTAGTACCATCTGGGGAGTGCAGGAAACACACAAGAAATGTTCACTCTTTATTTCCTAGGTGGGCAATAGAGTGCAGGGCCTGGAATCAAACTGCAGAGGTTCACCTCCTGGCTTTCCCACCTGTTTCCAATGACACTGGGCAAGGCAGGGGGCCTTGTCAAGCTTTAGTCTCCTTATCAATAAAATGGGAGTAATAATACCACATACCTCACATTATTGTATTAGGATTAAATAAAATAATCCATGTAAAGCATTAGGATGCTTTGCATCTAGTGATCTCTCCCTCAGGTGAGCTATCACTTACTGCTATTATTGTTGCTATTAATATTACTAGTACTATCAGTACTGCTGCTATATGAATAAATCTGTCATTGCTACTAATGGCAGCTAGCAGGAATCAAAGCACATTGTTTAACTTTGTAATGCATATAGAAAGATGCAGGTAGAGATACAAAATCACCTTCTCTAAAGCCGTGAAAGGGCCAGAGCAGAAAGTGCACACTTACTCTTAGCACCTTTGGTCCCTACTCCCCATCTCAGCTCTGTTTAAGCAGCAGCATCCCCAGCCTTCCCCCACCCAAGCCTCACCTTGTGGGGGTGACAGGTAGCCTGTGAGCTGTGCTGAATGACTTTCCCACTAAATGTCACTGCCTCCCTTCCCCTCACCCACCCCGCTTGCATCTTGCTTTTCCCTTGGCCACGGATGGCACGGTGTGCAGCTCTCTAGCTGAGCACCTAATGGTGGATTGAGCTATTATCATATCTTACCCATCAGTGAATAATCATTATTGTTTACTCACTTCCCTTTTTATGAGGAGCACAGTTACCAAGATGGTTTTCTTTTCTTGTTTCCCATGAGGCTCTTTATTTTATAGACCTGCTCTCAACTTAGCACAGCTTTATTCTGTTCCAGAAAACTACTCATCATTTACCGATGTTCAACATAAAAAAGGTTTTCTTTTCTCCTGCAAATCAAAATGTTCAGCTCAAGCCTTACTGATCTTGACCTTCCCCATATCTGTGAAAACAAACCTTCCAAACTCATCTCAGAACATTTGCTTTTTTCTCTACCTATTCCATATGGCTTCTCTCTCCTAATGTTATTTCATTTTCAGAAACTAAGGGGAAGCGGGTTTGTGTGGGAAATGCCATGAAAAACGAAGCTTAGTATATTGTAAATGCTAATTGGTTTGGAACAATGGGGCAAACACTCAACCAAAAAAATTCTGTGTGTCCTTAGAGGTCACAGAAATTACTTTATCTTATTCCCCCGTTGATGGCCTTGTAAGCCCAAATAATTAAATACGTTGAACAAAATCTGTACCTAAGCTCAGAAATAAAAACAATCCATCATCCTAAATTCTTTCCAATTTTATTCTCACGATTAATTTTTTGTATTTTCTGATTTTTAAATGATGAACATATATTACTTTTATAATTAAAAAAAACCCTTTTTAAAAATTCTTTGTTGGTATAATTGAAAGTAGACAGACAATTTCTCCAAACCAATGCTTTTCTCTTCCCTCCTTTTCTAGATATAGTGGAGAGTGGTTGCTAATAGCAGTGATGGCTGACTATGTGTGTCATGGGCTGTATTTTGGAAAGCTTATGATATGATCTTTCTGCCAAGAATCTGATATCACATTTTTAGCTTACTGTTTGGGGGTCTCATGTTTTCGCACTTCAACTCTTGACTCATTGTATGTGTGTACGCACACTTTGTTCCAGACTGTCTGTCAGAAGAACACTTCTTCCTAAATGAAGAAAAGTGTTTGTGGTGAATGCCAAGATTATATGAGGAATCGTAGCACAGAGTTGCTATTTCTTTGTTCCTGTGGATTAATTGCTTTAAAGACAAAAATCAAGGGCAAGTGTGCCACAAGGAAAACTTTTTGTAGGACACACACCACTTGTACCTTTTGAAAGATCACAAACTGCATTTTGCCAACTTTTGATCAAGGTGACAAATCTTGGCTCAGAAAAGAAATTTAGCGATGTGTCAGCCCCATCAATAAGCTCTAAGGAAAAGTAATTCATTTTTAATGGAAATTGTGTTTACAAAATAGACTAGGTATATAACCAAACTCTAAGAGGAGATAACTCACGCTGGCAAATAGGCTGCATATCTAATAGAGTAAAATAAAAGTGAAGCAGAACACATTGTACTTACGGAAATGAAGTACATGCAACATTTTATAGTTACTACAACAGTAATTGTACATCATACAGAAGCTTTCATGTTCAGCCTTGATTTAGATTCAAGAAGCAGAAGAAAAAAGTTGGAAAAGATGGAAAAGGAATGAAGCCATTATAATAAGTAAAATTTTATGCCTATTTTTCAAAAATCTTTAGACAAATACAAGTCCCTTTTAGTCCCTAGAATTTATTGGGTCTTCACCAATTCATAACCTCCACTGGCCTAGGTCCTTTTGCTCCTAAATAAATGCTATTATTCCCATTACAGATATTATTGATGCATTTTCTAATTTTGTTTGTTTCTATTTTTTAATTTGCACTTCACTATGATCCTGTAGGCAAGTAGGGCACATCCAACTGGCAAATGAAAAAACCAAGGCACCAAGAGGCTCTACTCCCTGCCTAAAAAGATTGAAATGATCCTTCCAATGACTCTTGGTACTTACTACCCCCACTTGCCAGGAGAAGGAACAGATTAATGATGCCACCATTTGGCTAAATGAACGTAAACTCCCCTTAAATGTATTTGGTTTTTACCACAAACTCAGAAACAAAGGGAATAAACAGAGTGTTTGGAAAATACAGGATCAGAAGTCAAAGCTTATGAATCTACTATCATTTGAGAGGCTGGAATAGCAAAAAGACATGCACAGGATACTAAGTGGATATAATTGAGATCACCAAATATGTTTGAAAATATTCTAAATATTTAAACCACAAAAACAGAAAAAAATAAAAACCAAAAAGGAACAAGGTAGGTGTTTGAGGAAGGTAGATACTTAAATGAAAACATATGGTGCTTAAAATAACACATTTATAGGTTTATGTCCCACTGGGGTCATTTATGCCCCAGCTCCTAGCTTCTGGCATATAATTGATGCTCAATAATTTTTGATGAAGGATTAAATGTGCAAAGCTCCTTTCCCTCAATAAGTTTAGGTCTAGCAAAGAAACAAACATGAAAATAAATAATTGTTGCAACACAATATAATCTTGATAATAATAGCCCTTGATTTTTGAGCACTTACTAGGCTAAAGTCCTTATGTATATTAATTCATTAAATATTCACAATGATGCTATGAGGTAGGGCTTATTAATGGTCTCACCCTATGGGTAAGTAAACTGAGGCACAGTGTCACACAGATGGTGAACTGCAAAATTGGAATGAGACTTTAATACTGGTAACAATTAGTACCACTTAGTGTAACAACATTCTATGCTGTGGTGGGAGGACACTCTATGTTAAATCATGTCCACTGGTAGATTGAAAAAAAAAGCCACAGTTATTCATTCTCTCATCTCTATAGTCTTTTCAATTGACTTTGCATTTCTTCCCAGCAAGAGGTAGAATCTATTTCCCCACCCCATGAATCCAGACTGGCCTTGTGACTTGCTTTGGCCAATGAAATGTGATGAGAGTGAAAGATGTTTCCCTTCTAAGCCTAGGAATCAAGAGACCTTGTTTCTGTTCATTTTCTTGGGACTCTGCCATTGCCATGTGGGCAAACCTGGGATAGCCTGCTGGATCATTGTTCCATGGAACACAACTAAGTCAGCTGATTAATTCCAGCTGAGGTTGAGAGATATGAGACAGTATCTCCAAGATCAGCAAAGCCTGCTAGCTGACTGGCAGCCGATGGCAGATGCATAAAGGAGTGCAGCTGAGATTAGAACTACCCAGGTGAGCTCAGCCTAACCTGCCAATTTATGGAAGCTGGAACTAGTTATTGTTTTAAGCCACTGTTTTAAGGTGGCCTATTACACAAAATAACTAAATATTACCTCCACCATATCAAAAATCTGCTAGGATCATGCTTAATTTTTGTAAAGGCACATTAATGATCTGTGAGAGGGAATACATCTTGGAGTCACCAAGATAAAAATATTTTTGGCAAGAGAGGGGTATTAAGGGTGTCCAAATGGGCACAGATGAGATCAAACTCTTGCTCTTTGCCGATGATATGATATTATATCTTGAAACCCCCAAGGATTCATCCGAGAGACTCCTGGAATTGATAAATGACTCCATGGTAGACCACCGTGAGGAATAAATCTTGATTTATTTTTCTGAATTGAATATTAAAGACATTCCATTTCACTCTAAATCTAGACCTGATAACTAAAAATACTAAGATATTAGCAGTTAGAGTATTATGAAAAGCTTCTTACTCACAAGAACGGATAATGGGGTTTGCCCTTTTAAATGGCTCAGAATACCTTAATTCAATAATTACCAAATTAGAGGTTTTTTACTTATAGATCACACGTTGTTGTAAGTACTTTATTATTTATATTAATTTAATCCTCTAAACAATGTAATAAGTCTGGCAGTGTTATTATCCTTCCTTTAAAGAGAAGGAAATTATGGGATTTGTCCAAAGTCACAAAACTATTAAGTGGTAGAGCCAATATTCCAACCCCTATGCTATAATGCATCTCTATTCAAATTATCTGAATTTTCTAGATCATTTAGAAATTAAAAAATTGGTTTTCTTTGTTGCATGTATATGTGTATGTGAATAAGAAAGGACAAACACGAAGAATAAAAATGCTTCCATTTAAATGATTTTTATAATTAAAATATATAATGAACTTATATCTAGATCTTTGCACCAACTTCAAAATCTTGTCTACTGAAGTTAAAAGGAATTAACTTTAAGTGAAAAAACATTTAGAAAATAGCTACATTATATTAGACAAATTTCTCCATGATGTTTCTTAATCAATCAATCAATCAGGCAGGTGGCTCATGCCTGTAATCCTAGCACTCTGGGAGGCCGAGGCGGGAGGATTGCTTGAGCTCAGGGGTTCGAGACCAGCCTGAGCAAGAGTGAGACCCTGTCTCTATTAAAAATAGAAAAAAAATTAGCCAGGCAACTAAAAATAGAAAAAAATTAGCTGGTCCTGGTGGCTTGTGCCTATAGTCTTAGCAACTCGGGACGCTGAGGCAGGAGGATCACTTAAGCCCAGGAGTTTGAGGTTGCTGTGAACTAGGCTGATGCTAGAGCACTCTAGCCTGGACAACAAAGTGAGACTGTCTCTCAAAAAACAAATAAAAATGAAAATGGTAGCACAGCTTATATATTCCCTGTGGTTAAGAAATACATAAATACCATAATAAATATGTCACTTAACCTTGAAGAATCCCTGAAGTTTGCTTGTGAAAGTAGGCATTGGGAAGGTTGTAACTTTCAAGTTATAAAATGGTGGAAGGAGGATTTTCTGAAGTAGGACGGAGAAGTGTGACACCATATGAAGCTGGGTGTGGTTCCTAACCCATGGGTGAACCGAGATCACTGGAAGGTATTTGAAGTATTGTGCCTGTGAATGCTTTGTATATTCCTATGTGACTTCTCTTCATCTGGGTGCAGTTTTCTTCATTCACCTAGTATTTCTCCTAGTGAAATTGTGCATAAGTAATGGAGAAATTTACATTATGCTCAATTGTTTCCTAATACATTAATCATATTGAAACAAATTCACAAATAAATATCATAGCAGAATTGGCTGTATCATGTATCTTTATTCATAAGATACTGCCTATACTAGGTATAATAATAGGGGACTCAAGATATTCACTATTCTTAGAAAATAAGACATATGTAAAAATAACAATACTTATGAACTAAAATATAAGTGAATTTTGAGAATTTAAGTTTGTATCCTTCCATGAAACTAGGGAAGATCAGATTGGAGTTGGGTGGAGACTGCCAACTGTGCTAGTTACTGAAAGGTGGTGACCTGGGGCTAGGTCCCACAGGAAGTGATACCAAGGGAGTGGCCTAAAAATTTATGAAGCCCATCTTTCTTCAATTGAATATTATAGTCATCCATTAAAACTGTTAATTTGCCTACCACTTTTCTATAGTCAAATTTATTTTCATGATTTTTTCAAAATTATGTTTATATTCTCCATGTTAAGAGATTCTTGTATTAGTTTTCTACTGCTGCTGCAACAAATTAACCCAAAACTCAGCAGCTTAAAACAACATAGACTTCTTATCTTCTGGTTCTGCAGTTCAGAAGTCTCTCACAGGTCTCAGAGTGTTGACAGGACTGCATTCCTTTCTGGAAGCTATAGAGGAGAATCTGTTTTCTTGCTTTTTCCAGCTTCTAGAGACCACCCACATTTCTTGGCCTAGGACGTTCTTCCATCTTCAAAGCCAGCAAGTCAAGTCTGGTCAAGTCTCTCTCACATCACATCACTCTGACTTTTTTCTGCCTCCCTTTTCCAAATTTAAGGGATCTTGTGATTACATTGGGCCTGCTGCATAACCCAGGATACTCTGCCTATTTTAAGGTCAGCGGATTAGCAACCTTAATTCTACCTGCAACGTTAATTCCCCTTTGCCATGTAACCTAATATATTCACAGGTTCTTGGGATTAAGATAATGGATATCTCTGGAAGGCTGCTATTCTGCCTACCACAATTCTTCTCTGCAATTTAAATTGCAGGACTCTATGTGAACTCTAACCCATTTTCTGATGTATGACTTGTATCAAATATTCTGCTATATCCCGTTTTAAGCTTCCTCCACTATCATTTGCCAGATCTCTTAAGAAAACATTTTTTACCTGTACTCAGGACCTTGCAGTCCATCTTTCCTCTTAGAAACCTCTGCCTGTCATTGTTTCTCCTGAGTCTTGCATGTCTCCCTTCACTAACTGCTTCCCATTAGTATTTAAACATGTTCAAGTTTCTCCCATATTACCTCTTTTAAAAAAGTCTCTCCTTCAGCACTTTTTTTTTTTTTGAGATGGAGTCTCTCTTTCATCACCTGGGATAGAGGGCTGTGGCATCAGCCTAGCTCACAGCAACCTCAAACTCTTGGGCTCAAGTGATGATCCTCCTGCCTCAGCCTCCCGAGTAGCTGGGATTACAGGTGCACACCACCATGCCTGGCTAATTTTTCTATTTTTATTAGAGATGGGGTCTTGCTCTTGCTGAGGCTGGTCTCGAACTCCTGACCTCAGGTGATCCTCCCGCCTCGGCCTCCTAGAGTGCTAGGATCACAGGCGTGAGCCACCGCACCAGGCCACTCCTTCAGTACTTGTCTTCGCTATAGCTAGACATTTTGAAAGAATCTCCACTTCACCCCAGTCACTGCTTAACCCTCTGCCACCTGGTTTTACTGTTATATCCCCAATAACCAGTACAAGGCCTGGCCTAGGATATGTGCTGGCTAAATATTTATTAAATGAATAACCAAATTTCTGCCAATCACCGAATTGTCAGGTTTCTGGTGATATTCTCAGTATAAGGATTGCTCTTTGGGATTTTTTGTGTGTGCGTACCTCAGTTAACTTACATTTGTAGTTGAGGATGCCCATCATGGATCACAAATATCATTTCTTTAAGCAAATATTTCATTCTGTTTGGGATGACATGTGTTAGTGCTCCATTAACCCCTGTTTTCTTTTATATTTGTTTAGCATTTCATATTTTCATAATGCTTCTGCATATATTTTATTTAGTTTTCATCAACGCCTTTGTGAAATAGGAGGATGTGTTTCTGGTTTAGAGGTTAAGTATTTGAGTCTCCCAGAGCGCCTAAGGTCTTTTCACAAAGTAAATGACTAGCACCCAGGATTCTTGGACTCCTTGCCTTGAGTACTTTTGCTGTCACATGCTGATTATAGTAAAACACTCAAGAGTAAAGCAAAGTACAGCAAGTCATCACAGTAAGTGGTAATCTGCATATGAACTTATGCTTGGCTTGTTTCACAGTGTCTTTAAACTTGTGTTCCATGTGGCTATGATCATCTTTTGACACACTCCCACCTGAATTCCACTGACATGATTAAGTAGTAGCGGCAAAGAGGGAATAATGTGCTGGATGACCTCAGGAAATGAGACAGTAGGGGGTTGTTTGCTGCTGGTATTAAGCTAAAGGTCTTAGTTGAACAACTTCAAATTTGTGGTTTGGCCTAGAAATGAAGTAGTTTTTCTGTCTCTAAACTCAATACACCTATGTGTTCTAGTGCTGTTGCGAGTGACATTTTAAGGGATCCCTGCAAGAGGCATCCTTAATGAGGACATGTAAAAAGATTCTTGCTAAGTGTTCTTTACTGTCTTCTGAAAGGAGAGTGGGAGGGTAAGGGCTTAAGAGTTGGAGTGTTAGACAAGTGATTTGAATTACTGAGAGTTTCCTACTTACCATGATTAAAATAATGTTGTTTTGAATTCAGTAAGGTGAAACCTAGTTCCACTGAAATAATCAAACTTCTCCATTCTGAATACTTGCTTCATTAGAGAATTAGTATATTTTTTTTTTATTTTTTAATTTTTTTTTTTGAGACAGAATCTCACTTTGTTGCCCTGAGTAGAGTGCCATGGTGTCAGCCTAGCTCACAGCAACCTCGAACTCCTGGGCTCACGTGATCCTCCTGCCTCAGCCTCCCAGGCAGCTGGGACTGTAGGTGTGCACCATGACCCCTGGCTAATTTTTCTATTTGTAGTAGAGATGGGGGTCTTGCTCTTGTTCAGGCTGGTCTCAAACTCCTGGAACTCCTGAGCTCCAGTGATCCTCCTGCTTTGGCCTCCCAGAGCGCTGGGATTACAGGCATGAGCCACTGCGCCCGGTCTAGAGAATTAGTTTAAATTTGATTTTTATGTGAGAGACAATTTGGCCCATGCCAGGTGAGGTTTAATTTCTCTGCTGTCTCATCCCAACATCCTGTTCTAGTTGCTGCGGTTGTGCTTTCATCCCTTTGCCTTACTGTACTCCTCATACCTGGTTGCTATCCATAGGTCTCCAATTCTGACCAGGTTCCCCTTCCTCTTTTTGGGACCTTGCACACTTTGACTTTGGGGGTGTTTAGTTTCTATATGCCACTATCATGAAAGCCAAGTGAAACTCTTCTGAAGAGTATGGGTCACATAAGAGCCATGTTGTGAGGCAGTGAATTGAGGAGGGTAAGACGGGGGTTTCTGGGACTCGACAGGCCTGTTTTATATCACAGCTCCTCCACTGGCTAGCTGTGTGATGCTGAGCAAATTCTTAACCTCTACTAGCATTGGTTTCCTCATCTGTCTAAATGGAGATAATAGGATCTCCTTCTTAAGGTGGTTGCCAGAATTAAGTGATTTAACCAAGATAAAGCACTTAGCACAGTGCTTGACGCATTATGAGGGCTCATTAAATGCAGTTGTAATTATTCTTGCTATTATTATTGAAAGGGAACTAGATACAGTTAGCAATTTTTATGTGAGCCTGGGAAAATTGCTTTGTCCATTTGGACCTCATTTTTTCGTCTATGAAATGAAGATACTGAGAAGCCTATGGACAACTGATAGACCCTATTCAGACCTGATTATGTTGGTATCTGTTCCAAATGCATCTGAATCCCATTTTTTTTAGCTCTACCTCCTGCAACCCAGGAAGCCTCTTGATGCTTTCTTATCACTTGGGCCTTCCTCTGTTTATCAAAATGACTTGTCCATATTTTATCTTCCTTTAGGTTCTTCTAGATGGCAGCTCACTTAGTAAGCAATTCTATGCAAATGTGATCTAAATAACCAATAGTGTAGGTTTGATTTAATAGTTTAATATGTTTTTTTAGATAGTATTTTTAAAAACCAGCAGTATAATTATGGTGAGGTTTTTTTTTTGTTTGTTTGTTTCTTCTGAGATAGGATCTTGCTCTCTTTTTCCCAGGCTAGAATGCAGTGGCATCATCATAGCTCACTGCAACTTCAAACTCCTGAGCTCGAACGATCCTCCTCCCTCAGCCTCCCAAGTAGCTGGGACCACACCTGGCTAATTTTTCTGTTTTTTGTAGAGACGTCCTTGCTCAGGCTGGTCTCCAACTCCTGGCCTCAAGCCATCTTCCCGCTTCAGCCTTCCAAAGTGTTAGGATTACAGGCATGAGACACCGAGCCCACCAAGATTTTTTATATCCATTGTTTCTCAAATTTCCTACCAAAGCCTTGGAGTTTAGAGAACATGTCCCTAGTTGACCCTCTCACTCCAGCTCCAATTGTAAAATGCCTTTGAATTATCATATTTTATCTTAATATCCATTTAAATTTTATATTCTACTCTATAATATAGCCATGTTTGTTATAATATTAAAATATTTAAATTACATATCAGTTGTCTTTTAACTCCTCACCTGCTTAGGCTTCCAGTGAAATTGATGCCTTAAGATGTGTCATGTATACCTGGTGGTTTTGAGTACTTCCTATGACCTAATTTCGAGCAACAGGGTAATGTAAAGGAGTGGTTCTGGAGATGGGACTTACTGGTACCTGGGCAAATCTGTGAGGGAGACATTTTTAACTCTGATCAAATCACCACAGGAAGCTGACTTGTGTAATGTTGAAGAGAGTTTTCAGTTTCAGCTATGATCTGAAAACTGACACAATCACCACTGATCCAGCACCTTTGGAAAAGGTTAATGGAACAACCCATTCCCTTTAGGACATGTATACAAACATTAAAGTTCTAAAACATCCCCAAATTACTATAGTTTAACTTTTATACCTTTGGGATATATGAGAATCTATAGCAAATCATTTCTCTAAGCTAGGTTTCTTTACTTTCTTTACATAAAAAGATTCATCTCAAATGAGATGAGATTCATGGTTATTTGTTCCCTCTGGCAGCCAGTATTTTCCTGTCTGCTACTTGTTGCATTTGTAATCATTTATTTGGTGTCTGCATTTTCTGTAAGACTGTAACCTTCATAGACCATGGGTGTTTTGCTCACAGCTATATGCCAAGTGCATTCTATACTGCTTGGCACATAATGTTCATTTAGTCATTCATTCTAAAAATATCTTTTTAATGCCTACTAAAAGGCAGGCACTGTTTTAGGCACTGGATATACAGCAGGAATATGGCAGGTAAAGTCCCTAATCTCCTGAATTTAGATTCTTAATGCAGTCCTGTTCAGTAGAACTCACTGTGATGATGGAAATGTTCTTTGCTGTAGTCCAATATGGTAACCATTAGCCACATGTGACTATTGAGCACTTGAAATGTGGCTGATGTGAACGAGGAACTGAATTTTTAACTTTGCTTAATTTTAATTAGTGTAAATTGCTGCATTTGTCCAATGGCTACCATATTGGACAATACTGTTCTGGAGAATTAAGGGATTGGGGACAGAGATAAGTAGATAAATAAAATGATTTCACATAGTGATAGGAACTGAGAAGAAATAAAACAGGATGATGAAATAGTAACTGGGGAAGTACTTTAGGTAGGGTACTTCTAGTTGAGTAGGCATCAATAAATGTAAAATAAATGAATTATGAAGACTATTTTTTTTAAACTTTTCTAAATGGTACTTTGGTTTGGGAAGCCTTATTTGGAGATCTAATTATTTCCTTTTCAGAAAACAAACCCCAAATCCCAAAGGCAACCCTCACGTTTCTATCATTTTATTAACAGCGAATTTTTTTTTTCCTAGCCCTGAATTATCATCTCCATTCCCTGTTGGTGATACCTCAACACTGGGTGGTATGATTTTGTACCTTTATTCACTTTTCTTTTAAACATTGTTTACGGTATAGAGGAATCTTGCAAGCAAGTACATTTTTTCAGCTCACATTTTAAAAATATCTGGTTTCTTTCTATTTATATGTTAAGAGTATCAAGAAAAAGTAGTTATTTTCACTTATTTTTGGCATTATGTTGGAGGTACTTAAAAATCTTTGTTAAGTATAGTATGAATCAGAACATCATTTAAAACAAATGTATGACCTAATGAATTATTTTAAGGCAAACACTCTGTAACCACTACCTGTGTCAAAAAATAGAACCTTTCTAGCCTCACCATTTATCATTTGTCCTGTAGAGTTTCTCAAAGTAAGGATTTTTCTGATTGCATTTTGTGATACTGTTTAACATGTCCCTTGACCCCTATAGTTCTTATATAATACATTAGTAGTAGCTTTCTTTATTTTTAATTAAAAAAAACACAGACATCTCTGTACAGGCTCATTCTATTGCACTGTGCTTTTTTGTGCTTTGCAGATACTGCATTTTTACAAATTGAAAGTTTGTGGCAACCCTGCATTGAGCAAGTCTATCAGTGCCATTTTTCCAGGAGCACGTGCTCATTTGGTGTCCCTATGTCCCTATTGATTTTTTATCAATAAAGTATTTTTAATTAAGTTATATATATTGTTTTGTAGACATAATGCTATCACACACTTCATAGACTGTTGTATAGTGTAAATATATCTTTTATATGCACTGGGAAGCTAAAAAAAGATTGTGCAATATTTCTGAGGTATTCCTGTATTAGCAATTGCAAATGTAAACAAAAATAGAATAGCAAGATGAGGTCCATTTTCAACAATTGTCATATTGTGGTCAATCTCCAACTGTCACCTGATTCCTCTCTGGTAGAGATACTTCTTTCAGTATCTGTCCCCTTTACTAGATAGCTCCTTAAGCATAGGAACTTTGTCTTTCTATCCCTAGCATTTTGCACAGACCCTGGCATATAGTAGGTGCTCAATAAATGCTTATTTAATAAATTATAATTATTTCTTATTCTGGGAAGATTCTGTGCAAATTTGTCTTGAGGTTACAATGCACCAAATTTCCAAAAAAGCAAACAACTTACAGAAATGATTTTTGAAGTCAGTTCCTTATTTCCTGATACAAATTCTAACCTAGTCAGGGATTGAATTCATACATCTATTTTTGTTTTTCTGCTTAGGTGCTGCTCTCAGTGTTTCGTATCCAGTGGTGGCCTCCTTTGAAGGTGCCTCAGAGAGCAGCTTGGAAAGGCCAGAGGAGAGTGTAAGTGATGTTCTATTTTGTTAATTGTTAATTAGTTTTTAACATGGAGAATAGGAGTTAAGAGAGAGTTTATATTCCACTGCTGGACTACACAGGACTTCATGTATACCCTCTTGTAAAAATGTTGTGGATTCTAAAACCAGTACATTAAAAAGAATCTAAAGCTGGACATGGTGGCACCTGCCTATAGTCCCAGCTATGGGAGGTTGAGGCAGGAGGATCACTTGAGCTCAGGAGTTTGAGGCTGAAGTGAGCTATGATTGTGCCACTACATACAGCCAGGATGACAGAACAAGACCCCATCTCTAAAAAAAAAAAAAAAAAAAAAAAAAAGAATCTGAGATTCCTTGGAGAGCTGAGTAAATCTGCTCTCATTTGTGAGTTCTTGGTGAGGGAGGGCTTCAAATTGTGAATGAAATGAAACAGAGCCTGGAGAACTGTCATATGGTAAGTCCATTGCCTCTTGTAGACTCCGCGACATGATTTACTAAGGTGGTTTTTGCCAATGTTCTTCTATCCCTTAACAGACCAGTTGTTAGCCTTCTCTTCTTCATAGGGAAGGGATATAGATTTTATGTACTTTGGAAGGAAAAAAAGTACCATTCTTTTTAATGCACCATTATTAATGGGAATCTGTACACCAGATAACATTAGATCCTACAGCTAAATCTCTATCACAAAAATATTACAGGTTAACAAAAAATTACACACTGCCCAGGAAGACAGAAACATTTTGTTAGATACTTTGTTAAATTCTGTAATTAAAAATTGGCAGTTCATAAATCCTAATTTATTTAATGTAGAACACACTCTAACTGAACATATTCCCTGGAAAGGTGTAATTTATTTATCTTGCTTCTTCCCTTCCCAACTTGGACATTTTAACTTATATGATAGCAGTTCACGTCAACCCACTCTGCCTCATCACCGTCCCTGTCACTGAACAAGGCTGGTGGTAACTTGGGATTCCTGGAGTAGATACCTGAATCAATACTTTTACCCAGAGTACAACTTTGTCCCAAGTAGATGGTGCTAGAAAATATTGGTATTTGATAAATATTTGTGAATGAATGAATAAAAAGTGATTCTGTAGTTCTGAACTTGAGGCAGAATAGCTGATTTAGCTATGATTTATAGCATGAGATAGAATTCACTGTAATAGAAATGAAGGATTTGTGTGCAATCAGTGTCCAAAACAGACTACCAGTGGGGAAACAAAACAGTATAGGGATACCTAAGAAAAATTAGATTGCCTGTGCCCCTAGTTCAAAATGAAGCCCAAAGTATAGTTTCATAGTTCAGTTATTTTCCTAATGCATTTTTGCATCTACTCTTCTAGAAATTATATGCTATATTTCTGTTTTGTTGGTAGTTATCCTATAAATTGTAATGTGTATTTAACTTAACAAAATTTAAGTTTTTCAACATCTTTATTTTTATCCTGAGCAATGCAGGAACATTAGAAAATTGTAATTCAGATGATCATCCTGCTGACTTATATGCTATTGTATTTTTAATTATTTTTGATCTTTTTCTCTCTTTCCCTCTCTTTTTAATCCTACAAATTAGACTGTATTATATTTGATTTATACAGTTAAAAGTTTGTTTCACATTTACCCAGATGTTTACTATTTTATTTTCTTAAAATTATTTTTTGCATTTTAGACATTTCTTCTGGAGTAATTTTCCTTTGAAAAATATTAATATGTAATTCTGATACTACTTTAGCAAGAGTATCTCACTGGTTCAATCTCAGTTTTTGATCACTCGAAAATGTCTTCATTATCTCTCTGTTCTAGAAAGATATTTTATATCTATATCCAATTCTGGATTGAGAACTTTTTTTGTCAAGCTTTTATTTTATTGTCTTCTGACTTCTATTGCTGCTAGTGAGAACTGAACTATCAGCTCAGTCGTCACTTCCTTGTGGGTAATATGGTTGTTTTCTTTGGCTGCTTTTAAGATATATATCTTCAAATATATGTATATACATACACGCACATTTATATTTGGGATTCTGCAGTTTCACAAAAGTGGGTACAGGTGTATATTTATGTTTATTTGTTTTGCTTTGGATTTGCTGTATTTCCTTAATGTGAGGCTTTATGTGTAACATAAATTCTGAGAAATTCTCAGGTGTTACCTCTCATGATTGGATTATATGTCTGACCTCATTTTATCTCTCATGTCTCTTAATTAACGACTTTCGCTTTTTTGTCTTCGTGTGTTGCATTCAGTTCTGTCTTCTATTCTTTCACTTTAGTCTAAGGTGTTATTCAAACTGTCTATTGAATTTTTAGAATCCTTGCTTTATGTGGGAGTCTTTGATCTGACTTTTCAACATATATAGGCCTTCTGCTTTGTATTCTACCCCTTTTGGTATTTAAAACTTAAGCCTAGGTCACAAAGGATCAGCAGATGCTCCATGGAACCTGCCACCTTCAACACTGAATCACCTCTCTGGATTTCTATAATTTATCTTTTATTGATACCTTAGGGTTTTTTTGTTTGTTGCTTGTTTGATTTTTTTTTTTTTTTGAGATGGAGTCTCAATCTGTCACCTGGGCTAGAGTGCTGTGGCATCAGCCTAGCTCATAGCAATCTCAAAGACCTGCCTCAGCCTCTAGTAGCTGGGATTACAAGTGTACACCACCATGCCCGGCTAATTTTTCTATTTTTAGTAGAGATGGAGTCTTGCTCTTGCTGAGGGTGGTCTCAAACTCCTGACCTCAAACGATCTTCCTGCTTCGGCCTCCCAGAGTGGTAGGATTACAAGCGTGAGCCCCCACTCCTGACCTGTTTGATTTGACTTTTTTTTTTTTTTAACTTTCTTGCAAAGCAGCTATGCTGTCTGCAGTAAAATCATTAAAAAATATTTATTCAACATTTTAGGTGTTCTATGTCAGTAAGATTAGTCAAGATATTTCTTTTATAATAAACCGAAAATGGAAGTCTCTGTCCAAATTTAGTGAGATGAAATTTAATATGGAAAAATGCAAAGTCTTGTGCAAAATTCCATAAGAATAAGAGTTTTTGTTGGTATTAGTCTCATTACAAATCAGTAGTATGATGCAGTTATGGAAAAAATAAAACTGGTAAAAGCTAGTGTAATTTTAGAGTGCTTTAATAGAAACTTAGAGTCTATTGTAAGGGAGGTGGTAATCCTACCATGTGTTAATTGATTAGATCTCACTTGTTGGTGCCATGTTGTAAGACAGACATTGGGAGCCTCAGAAGTATCTGGAAGAGAGGAACTAGTGAAAGGTCGGGGAAGAAATGATAGCTCCTTGTACATATTTGAAGGATTCTCTGGGACTACAGTTTTTATATGTGCTCCAGGTTATAGAACTTGGATCAATGGCAGAACTTATAAGGAGCTAGATTTGGGTTTAATAAGAAGAACTTTCCAACCATGAGAGCTTTTTGAAAGTGTAATAGTCTGTTTTGCCTTTGAAAGTCACACTTCTTTCTCAGCAGAGCCATTTAAATTGCTGACAAGCAGCCATTTGTCAGGGAGAATTCAAGCATCAGAAGGGATGGTGGAATCTTTGAGGTTCTTTCCCATTCTGAAGTTTTGAAGGTCTCAGATTATATATGATCCATCAGGGATGAAAAATGATACAATGAAAAAAAGCACCTGTGTTCTATTCCTGACTCTGCTATTGGCTCGCTGTGAGTCCTTGGGCTACTCATTCATCCTGTCCAATCCCTGGTTTTCTTATGTATCAAAATGGAAGGACTTGGATTAGATGAGCTCCAGTGTGTTTTGCATGCGTCAGTTATTACTATAGTGTTTAGTAGTGACATTCTACTTTCCTCATTTCTTCTACCTTTATTAACTGGAATTCTTGTGTAAGAAACTGTTGTTACTTCTTTCTTATTTATTTATATCAGTATGAACTCATGGATATTTATTCTTTGCGTTATAATCTAATATTTATTTTGTTCTTAAATTATTTTAGCTTTGACTACAAGACCTGGATTTTAATGTTACAGAGTAGAAAAAGTTTGTTGAATACGGTTTCAGATTCCACATAGCAAACTAACCTTTAAGAAATTACTACTTGTTAAATTTGGTGTAATATCAGAAAAGAATATTCACAATTATCTGAAAATGCTATTAATATCTTCCTCCCTTCCCCAGTAGATATCCATGTACACAGTTTTCTTTTTTCATGTACTTCAACTAAAACAGCATATTGTAACTAATTGAATTCAGAAGCAGATATGAGAATCCAGTTGTATTCTATTAATGTAGATCAGGGGTTGGAAACATTTTCATGTTGGAAGGCCACATTAATTTAGCTGTAATCAAATAAGGCTGAATTCAAGAAACTTCAAGTAGGCATACTTAAAAATGTATACTATTTTGTAAGAATCTAATTACTATGTACTTAATAATTTCAAAAAATGAAAACCATTTGTTAATTTTAAGGTTAATTAACCTTTTAATGCCTTTGTTGTATCTGCTTTTTGTTGGAAAGCATTTGAATATGTAGTTGCAGCACGGAGGTCCACAGTTTCAGTTGATCCTCTAGATGAGTATCAGTCATTTGTGACCTTAAGGGCATCTTGATTTGGGTTAGGCAGGAGAATGCAGAGTCACAGCAGTAGTGATTGAAAAGCAAGAAAGCATTTTTCAGGCATGTCACCAAAGACGTGGGTATTTTTCCACATTTCAATCGGATCTTTCTTAGCATCAAACAATGACTTTAAAATGTCATCTACTGAGAGCTCAGTCAATCCATCTGCAGTTCTTTGGGTGCCTTGGTGGTATCAACTAGGTGAGGCTGAAATGCTAATTTGAGAGTGATGTCATGATTCTCAAAATCAGTGAACCTTTCATTGTATTCTCTGATTAATGGATCTATAACATCTGCATATTCTTCAGAAGATTCTCATATTTCATCCTGCTCATCAGTGACCTTTGCTAACAGGGGAAAAAAGATAGCTTTTTTCAAAATGCTTGGATTTTTTGCCACATATCATATATAGACTTAGTTTTACCTCACGAAGAATATTCAAGTCGTTTTGATTTGACGTGAGATTATGCAGAAATGCTGCATTCCTATAGAAATCTTCTTTCAATAATTCACATCGCTGATTCTGTTACTCATAAAATTTAACTATCTGTTCTTACAAGATAAAATTTTGGCTAACACCTGTCCCTGCGATAGCCAACACACATTAGAATGATATAGCAAATCCACACTGAATACCTCATCATTCAACTTTAGCATGTTATGAAACTGACAAAGCCATGTTGCATTCACAGGAATATAGTTAAAAATACTTATAACTGGTTGCAAAGTGTCACTTGGAATAGTAGCTTTAGCACAGAGATTTTGCTGATGCAAGATACAGTGAAAAGAAATGAGAGCATGAGGATCTGTTAATACGTTTTTTTAAAATCTGTGTAATAAACCCTTTATGTTTTCCTGTCATGGAAGATGCAGGCAGTGTATGCACCGTCTGTACATACACTCACTAAATTCACCAAATTCAGTCCAACTTCACAACATTTATCTTGAAATTTGTTGGAGATTTCTATTCCCCATGTTCTGTTCACAAGAGTGTCCAAAGCGAGTAACTCTTTGTAGCAAAGAAAATCTTCTGTTATGACCCCAATAAAGTATAAAAACCTGCACCGAGTCAGTAGTATCAGTGGATTCATCCAGAGCAATTGAATAATATACATTTTCCTTTTGAGGTATTACATGAAGTTGTTCTGTTAAGTTGAAGGCTGATTCATGCTGCTGATCAATTATGGTTCTCCTTGAAAGAGGTGGTTGTTTGTACTTTGAAACATTAGGGTCTAAGCATCCTACAACTTCGGCAGTACATTCTTTCACAATTTCTGCATCACTCAATGGCTTCCCTTTTTTCCTGAGTATATAAGCTACTTTATAAAGTTGCTTCAGTGACATTATTTCCAGGTCTTATTGCTGCTTGAAAGAATTGTCCTTGCTTTTGCTTTTCATCTTTTAATTTCTGCAGTACAACCTTTCAGGCCTCTCCCTCTAATTTAACATATTTGTGGTCCTTATGAGTGTTATGATGCTGATAATTTCTTTAATGTTGATACTGCAGTATCACAAAGCTAGTACATCATCTTATCTTTAGCAGAAACAAGATAATATTGCAATTCCCAATCCTCATTAAAAAATCTGTTTTCTTCCTTCAGCATTCTCTTGGTCTTCTTTGACATCATGGGCTGTTAAGTAGATAGAATTAAAAAATACTGTAGA
>CAUYSK010117664.1:0-14257 GCA_963575035.1 Avahi laniger
AAAAAAAAAAAAAGGTAAACTTGAAAAGAAGAAATAGAACTTCTAGAAGTAAAAATATGGCATACAAATTTAGAAACTTAATAGATGTGCTAGCAGATTAGATAGGAGGTAACAGAATTTATGAATGGAAGATTTAAGAAAATTATAAAGTACAGAGGGATGGAAAATATAAAAGTTAAGACACAAAGAATAAATGGAAAAGTCTAACAGTATACATAATAGAAACTTCAGAAGGAAAGAATAAAAGAATGAGAAAGAATCAATAGATAAAGATATAACAGGTAATAATTTTCCAGAACTAAAGAAAGACCTGAGTCCACGGATTGAAGAATCATACTGAGGTCACAAGCAGGATAAATAAATAAATCCAAACCTAGTCACATCATAATGAAACTGCAAAATGCCAAAGAGAGAGAAAATCTAAAAAGAAATGAGAGGGGAAAAAAAAAAAACTCACAATGGAACAAAGAATGACAAAACTCAGCAACATTAGAGGACAAAAGACAATGAATGGATTAGTGTTTGCAAAATGCTTAGGGAAAAGCTGTCAGAGTGAGAACAGTTTAATACACACAGTACCCTCCTTCCCTTGCCCTCCAAAGAATATTATTAATACTTCTTCTATTAATAGTTTAGAAAGAACAATTTTCCCCAAAGGAAAGAATGGAATACAAGTAATCAGTATCAAGAAAACTGGAGAATAAGTACATTTGAACACAAACTAAAACAACGACAACAAAATGATTCACTAGGATGGGAGGAAGGTTAAAACCAAGGTGAAACAAACATCTGAGATTTTTAACAACCTGAAAACCGAGGGCAAGATGATAGGAATCAAAACATTCCAAGGTCCTTGTACTATGTATAGCTCTGTTAAGCCAGAATACAGGTTGTATTAGTTTCCCAAGGCTGCCATAACAAATTACCACAAACTTGGTGGCTTTAATCAAACAATGGAAATTTATTCTCTCACGGTTGTGGAAGCCAGAAGATGGTCATCAAGGTGTGGAGGACAGGGTTAAGCTGCTCCTGAAGGCTCTGAGAAGAACCTGTTCCATGCCTCTCTGAGCTTCTGGCAGTTGCCAGCGATCCCTGGCATTCTTCAGTTTATAGCTACACCGCTTCCATCTCCGCCTCTGTCTTCATGTGGCCTTCTTCACATGTGTGACTCTGCCTTCATATGCCTCCTCCCCGTGTCTGTGCCTTCTCCTTTTCTGTCTCTTCTGAGGACACTCGCTATTAGATTTAGAGCCCAGCCTAATCCCAGATGACCTCGTCTTCAGATCCTTACCTTCATTACATCTGCAAAGACCCTTACTCTAAATAGGGTCATATTCTAACATTCTGGGTGGACAAATCTTTTGGGGTGCACAGTTCAAGCCAGTACTCATGTTAAAAATGTAAAGGTAATCACTAAAAAAGATTTTCTAAAAAGTACAATGTGTAAATGTTAAACAAATAGAAGGAAAAAGAAATAGAGAAAACAATCTCCTTGAAAGTAAGACATGAGAAATCAAAGCTAAGTAAAAGCATGGTAAAATAAGATGATAAACATAAGTCTAAATTAGAAATGACTTTAAGATTAAACAAGTTAAAATACAATTGTTAAAAACACTAATTCAGATTAGGTTAAAAACAAAACTAAACCCCACATAGACCATTGCTGCTCTAAATATTCAGATCTCATTAACACTTTGCTCAGTGCCTTAGCTTACCAAAGAAGTGCATTTTCATTTGATTAACGTCCTCAAATCATTTTCACCTGTGCCAATGTTATGACCAGCGTATAAACAGAGGTTACAGAATAGAAAAAAGAAAAAAAATCTCATCTAAGCCAAATTTCTCCTTTTCAGGTGGTAGCCAACAAGTTAATTTTTCTGGCTCAGTTTCGAAATTTTTTAATTTTTTAATTACTTTTGATAGTTTAAAAGATTAACAAAAGGTTCAAATGTAAGATTTATTTTTGATCCCCCACTCATCTTTATTCTTCTGCCAATTCTATGTCTTAATAAAAAGGAAATTATTTGAAATCCCTGACCACAAAGAACAGCTCTTATTACCAAACCTGGTAGACTGACTGATATTCAATCACGGTGAGCATGAATTCTGAATGCACAGCATGGGTCAGTTTTAATGAGTTCAGAATACAAAACAAAGTCACTTGCAAACACACACACACACACACACACACACACACACACACACACTCTCAAAGGATAGCTCCTACAATTTTATCTAAGAAAAAGTACAAGTTTCAAAATATAAAGTACAAATTTTGAGCACAATAATGATGTCAAAAGATGAAGAAAATTCAGTCAATGGACTGTGCACTTTTCCACTAACCCTCATTTTCATAAGATGAAATAGCCACTCAGCTCTAAAGTGTGAACTATGATTTAAAAAAAAAGTAGACAATGTAATATATAAGCAATTTTAATTCAAGACCTACCGCAATTCTTATTAAATCTAAAAGTCAGAAAAATTCTCTGCCCTTGAGAATATAGTCAAAAATTAGCTTCGTTTCCCCCAAAATATTGCTCACTCTTCAATGGCAGGATCGTATCATTCATCTTTATATTCCTGACTCATTGCATACTGCTCAATGTTCAATAAATTTGTTGAATGTGTGAATTTACATAATAAATTCCAAAACTTAGTTCCCTTAGGTCATAAACACTCTTTCTTCTATATTTTCACAATATTAGCAGGCCAGAGGAGTTTAAGTTCTGTCATTCTGACCCAACAATATTCTTTCATGTCATGTTATATGTAAAAAAGTAGTTGAGGCCTAAACGAAAGCCAATTCATTCAATACAGGGCACTATGATGTATTATGAAAGTGACCAGAAATTCTAACTCTTATTTTGGCTTTCAGCACAAATCGATTAAGGTGTTTCATTATTTAAACATGGAGAATAATTTCCTTTTCAGAAACACAATTAAAAAGATAATTAAAGATTTCCTAACCTCACTCCCACTTACTCCTAACAATCCTTAAACATCATTTCATTTTTAAGGCCTTATTCAAAATAGCAAGAAGACAAATTTCACCAGTTGAAAACTTTTGATTCAATTTTAGTAATCACGAGTTTTAGATTTAAAAAAGAGAGCTAGAAAATCAGCAAAAGCAGTGAAAAGATACTAGAGTTGGATTTGTTGGACAATCACCTGAGACAGGAAGGCGAGAACAATGTTAAGTGGCAACAGGTTTCCACGATTTCTTCAAAAAGTTATATTTAAATGAATATAAGCTATCCTAATTATCAGCTACTGAACAGATATTCAGAAGTTGTTGCCTACTAGCAAAGAATGTGGACTTTTTTTTGTGAAAAATCACCCTGAAAGGGCATGAGGAATATCCCTGATTCTCCCTCAACTTTCCAATATAAATTGGTCACACTCGAATTCATTTTTGACCTAATTCTATTTTCATAACTTACCAAATTTTAGCTACCACTCACTACTTTAAGAATTTCTATTTGTCTTGAAAGAAATTAAGATTTAAAATGGGAAAAAGAAAAAAAGGAAAACATACCTAAGAATTGACAGTTTATAACTGGGAGGTTAGATTAGTGGTTTTCTTTTTCCTTGTTTTCCAAGCCTTCCACAGTGAAAGAATACAATAATCATGCAGCATAGTGCCTGGTATTGCAGGAATTCATTAATGACTGAACGAATATTGAACTGGTATTATTTTTGCTAAGCAATCAAGGTGAGGATGGCCTCCCAGAGTTGCCACCAACATACTCACCACTGCTGGTAAGGGAGCTGACCCAGTGGGGCACCACCCAGGACTCCTTTGGCAAGAGGTGACTGATGGAGCTGATGACCCTCATGATGTTTGGCAACAAAAGAATTCCTGCCTTCCTTGAATCAAACCACCTTTCCAAATGGGGAGGGATCATCCAAGGAGCATGGCAAGAGCATATAAAATCTTCAGGTATAAGCTCTCCCTGGAGTGCTCCAGTGGCTATACTTACATCGTGCTCACAGGGAAGTTCCTCATACCTGGCTACCACCACTGCAACATGGACACCCAGGTAACATCCGCCTGGATGTCCCGAAGAACAAGTGGACCGCCCTGTATGTCAGGATCATCCTGCTCTCCATTCAGAGCTTGTTAGAAGCCAACATGGGCAAAGCTTTGAACACAAATGCTACTAAATTCTGGAAATATCCCATAGCCTTTAGGTACCTGCAAGAAACCTACTTAAAGCAGGTGTCCTTGACCCTGGCCGTCCAGTTTCTCTCCCTATGTTGTCTTTTCATTTTTTCTTAGCTCGTCCTTTCTTTGATTTCTGTATTTTAAGCTGTGGTGTCAACTGTGTCCTGTTTGTGTTTTTTAATTGTCTCCACTTGGACCTATGTGATGAATATATTAAATGCATTTTGCTTAAAAAAAATTAAGGTACCTACTAAATTTTAGAACAACTATGTATTATTCACAGTATTCTTTATAATCTACTAAGACAATTATAAGGACAAAAACATTTTAAAAATAAATACCAATCCTAGGATCAATTAGTACTGATTATCTATTATGTAAAGAAAGGAGAAAGCCTGTCATTAACAAAATTATATTTGGTCTTTGGGAAAAGAAAAAAATACATAATTAGCTCAAATATGTCTACAATAAATCGAGTAGAATTCACAAGACTGATCACTGGAAAATTTTATAAATAAAATTTTTCTATAATAGACTGAATCAATCTTTCCATGTTTGTTTTTGCTGATAACATCAAATACTTTAAACCACTCCATTCACACCAAAGTCCATACAATGATTAATAAGCCTGCTAATTGTACTAGTGGCACTACTATTCATCGAATCCTTCTCCATGTGAATGTGTCTTAAATATATTTCCTTTGTTAAGTATAACTTTTCAATTTTTTTAAGGCAGGGAACTCTATTATTTCACTTCTGAAATTAGACATATATATATTAGGAAGATCAACTAAATTAACAATTATATAAAGCTGTAATTTTATTAAAAAAATCTTATTTAAAAGAGCTTTGCTGGGTATGGTAGCTTACATCTCTAACCCTACACTTTGGGAGGCTAAAGTGGGAGTATCACTTGAGGCCAGGAGTTCAAGACCAGCCTGGGCAACATAGCAAGACCCTCTACAAATAAAAAAAAAAAAATTAGCTGGGCATGGTGGTCCATGACTGCAGTCCTAGGTACTCTGAAGGCAGAAGCAGGACGATCTTTTGAGCCCAGGAGTTTGAGGTTGCAGTGAGCTATAAAGGTGCCACTGCACTCCAGCCTGGACAACAGAGACATTGTCCCAAAAGATAAATAAAAAAATAAAATGAAAGAGCCTTTACCACAAACATACAATAAGGTAACATAGCACCCGGGAACTAATCCTTTCACTTAACTCCCACAGCCCCAACTTTGTCAATAAAGAACATTCTATCCAAAAGTAGAGATGAAAAAGGTGAAATAAAGTTTTTGGAGAAATAGAGTACCTTGAGGACATGCTAAGACATTTTCTTGCTCAGATACTTAAAAATGTTCTTTTCCTTATAAATGCAGTAAGATTTCCTTTTAAATAATGGTGGTGGTAGTGGGGACAACCACAGAACCACAAAACTGAGGGTAAATAAGAAATGTTTACAAGGGCCCTGTAAAAGGATGACAAAGCCAGTACTTGTCGTGGATAATGCATATTAATGATTCAAAAGGGGAAAACCTATTAAAATCAGATATTTCAATTTATGCTTGGAATTTAGAAATTATGACCAGTGCATTTTCTATTAAAACTTTTTGTATTAGGTAATTTACATATAAGGAAAAAACAGGGACTACTTAGAGTTTACAATTTAAAAGTGATGAAAAATAAATTTATAAAACTTACCTTTATAGTAACATATTTATATGTCTGATATTTAAATACCAAACCAATTACAAAACAAGAACAAGAGTTAAAGACAGCCCTTTTCCTATGCATTTGACAAGTCTTCCCATAGTTTAATCAGTTTCTGCGGTCTTTACTAGACAAAAATTTAGAATAAACTTATCTTTTAGAATAAATTTAGAAAAATAAAAATAAGTCATTTTTACATAGAGGTATTAATAATAAATACCATCTCTTAAGTTCTAACTGGTCATAAGTTATCAATTAGGTGTCTTCTGAAACAGGAATCCACTATCACTCATATTAATACCAATCAAGTTCTAAGAGTTAATAAGAAAACACTTACATTTGGTGCAAATTTAATTTTATTAAACCTTACAATGAATGTTGTGGCATATCATTTTCCACTGTGTGACAATTTCTTGGCTGGCATCTGAATACAGTACTTCTTCTGAAAAATACACAACGGGAACTGACAAAAGGGAGAGAAACTAGTTTTTTAGTGATACATGAGGGTAAAAAAGGAAAAAATAAAAAAAGGAAAAAAGAAAAAAAGAAAACAATGATGACCAATTCGTCTGTTTCCTTAGTATTTAACCCTAAAATGATTAAAGTTCCAAGCAATAATGCTGCTGTTACAGTGTACAAGAATATGTTGTTATCTTACTCAGCCCCCACAATTCTAAGAAAATTAATTACAAGGATTATATATCTGTAAATTCAGCTAAGGTTTCTGCTGGGCAATAGGACTTATAAAGAGCTACTTCTCCAAATATAACCTAATGCATTTTCCCAAGTCACAGTAGATAGGGTCTCTAAAATATTACACATTAAGGTAGTCACTTTACCTTAAGTAACCTTAAGTGAGCAATCACTTAACTTTAAACTCATAAAGGGCACCAAATTATCTTTGTTGATTTGGGCTTATGCCTGTCAGATTTATGAGTAAGAAAAATGACTACTTTTTAATCTATAATCCATTTGTCTTCATAAAGTAGACTGGTATCTAATCTGAGTCTGATGACCATTTCTTTTACAGAAATGATCAAAATAGAGGAACATCTAAAATTCAGCAGGCCCCAGTAGGGCATTTTTGTAGAAAAGTAATCAAAACTTACACCTTAACTCCAATCAACACTAAGCTACAGGGTACAGTTTAGTTTGACTCACATGAATATAATTACCTCATTAAGTATTAAATGTACTCATCTGCAGTTAAAAAAATAACACAAATTTAAGTATTTTATTCAGTCTCACAACAATTTTGAGAATACTTACTGATAAAGGCCTGTTAAGTGTCTGAGGTCACATTTATGAACCAAGTTCCCCTAAGATAAAATCAGGGACAATTTTGAGCTATTAAATATTAAACTAACTGATTTTTCAAGAGATCCCAATGGCATTTGTGGAGATGGCATATAGAGAAGAAAGAATTGTTTCCTAATTGAAATAAGGCATTTTAGTTATCAAGACTGAGTTCTAAGTTATCTTTTTACAGTCATGGAAAAATGGTATTTAAAGAAATCCTTATTTTACACTGGAGTTGCACAATTCAAGTTCACCTGCAAGACAGTGTGAGATATACCTTACTCTAAGAGCATGTAAGCCCTCCCACCCATCCCCCAAAAAGGAGGGGAAAATAGTAAATACCTTAAAAATCCAATTGTCATCTTTTATCTCAAAATTATTGATATCAACTAATGTAGATTTACTATACTGGCAAAATTTTCCTTTTTAAAACAAATAGCTCATGCATATATAACTTTTATACCACAAGGTTAGAGGCAGATGATTTCAAAATATTGATGTTTGATATTTCTAGAATATCAGTCTAAATCACAAAGTATCTTAATATATGTGGCAGTTCAAATATTTCATCAAATTTGCCCACAGTAAATAAGAGAGAGTAAAACTTCTTCATCAAAAGGCTGGAGAGTGCCCACTGATATTGAATCCACCTTTTTCAATGGTGAAATTAAATTTACAACCTAGTAAAAATGAGTAAGAATATCTTTTTAAAAATTAAACCTTTATTCTTTAACCCAAAAGTCTAATGTTCTTTTTATTTACTACTTATTACAAGTTTTTTACTGACTAAAGATGATGATAAACCTAATGCGACTGTTTGCAATAATGACTCCTTAAATAGCATAACATCAATCCTCAGAATAAAATGTCAACACAAAAATCCAACTGAGTGATTCAGTTCATTAAACTCACAGGTAAACTGAGTTTTTCTCAAATCAATAAGGAGCTTTTTATTCAGAACAATTTCATTAAGACATTTGCAGGGCAATATGCCATCATAAATTTTATTCTGAATTACAATAAAGTGCTGAATGATAATTACCTGAATCTTTTTTAGTAAGTACTTTTCATTTATCTTTTCTTAAGTTAAAAGAGCCCTTTCTGTGGCATTAGCAAATCTGTGAAGAGAAGAGAAGAGAAGAGAAGAGAAGAGAAGAGAAGAGAAGAGAAGAGAAGAGAAGAGAAGAGAAGAGAAGAGAAGAGAAGAGAAGAGAAGAAGGAGGAGAAGGAGAAGAAGAGAGGAGAGGAGAGGAGAGAAGAGAAGAGAAGAAAGAAAAGAAAAGCAAAGCTAACTTTCAGTAAGGGAACAGGAAGCACTGCAACCTTTTGTGTTTAACTAGGGTAACAAATAATTGAGACCAAAGTAATTCATGCAAGTTATTTTTAAAGGTATACATAAGCTTGAAGAAAGAAAGAACACTGTTATTGACCTTTGATACTATGGCAGTAAATTGCATACTAAAATACCTTAATTATCCTAGATGCCTAGAACTGGCTTGGCAAGCATCATGCCACTGACATGCTTTAGCTCTTTTTTGTAACTAAAAGTGATTTGCAGTTCAATTACTGAATATTTCAATGTGACTTGTTAAGCTATGTGATAAACTTTGAGGTTAAATTTAAGCAAATTCTCTACACCTAGTCACACCATCAGCACAAGCAGGACAACGCTGGAGCAGCATGAAAGGTGGGTCACTGTAGAAAGATTCTTCCTTTTACTGCATGATATATTAAGATGACAGACCTAAATTTCAACTGGGTTAATGAGTTAGAATAGATTTGTTTCCCAAATTTAGCACACAATAATTTCAGTGGATTAGAGAAAAGAAACCTCTAATGTGAAGAAAAAAAACAAATCAAAAAGCTTGAGCTAAGATAGCTAACCTATAGCTCTAAAAATTGTCATGCTATAAGAGTATTTCCATAAAATGAACTTTGTAACAAACTTAAGAAAACAGTGTTTTGAGTTGAAGTTGACCAACTGCTGCATAGAAAATACGCTAACATACAACAGTCAAGTTTAAGCCGGTGCATAGAGAAGATAAAGCACTTATGGTAACTGCAAATGGTAATAAGTCCATAAAGTTTGTACAACTAGCATGGGTCCACAAGGGGAAAAAATTATAATAGAAATGGTTAGGAAAAACAATAAAATGGAAACTGGGGAGAAACTTGAAGAAGAGAAGGAAGAAGCAGGAATAAAAGACCTTCAATTATATAAAATTCACAAACCAGTAAAGTATAAAGACACCACCGAAAAATGGTTAACTCTGTTCCAAACACCCAACAGCAAACAAAACCAGAATGAATAAGCCTTTGGCAGACAATTTTAGAAATCTGAATATGACATTACGTTTTTCAATAATTCACAAACAATATATTATATGGTATATTTATATTAAATACTGGGAAACCAAACTTGTAAATTTGATGCTTACAATGCTTTAGCCAATGAGAGCACGATGATATCAAGCTAAATGAATGCTGGTGTTACCACAACAGTGCTCATTTATGAAACAACTGTTACCAAGTCGTGCTTTAACAGTGCTAAAATACAGTCAAATTATCATCTATGAAGTGAAACAAAGGTCTCTAGCTTTTCTGGGATATGCCCTTTATAATATATTCTATGATTCACTATGACACGAGCAGCAAGACACTGCAATGTGGTATGATTTATGGGCTGGATCAAATTTTTAGCTATTTCCTTCTCATCCAGCAAGTCACTAGCAGTTTGTTTGTGCAAGTTTGTGGCATCAAAATGTGCACCTGATTTAATAAGGAGATTCATGATATCTGGATGGTTGTTCAGAGCAGCGATATGTAGGGGACTGTTGTCATCGGAGTCTCTGACGTTCACATCAGCACCACATTCTATCAGTATCGCAGTAACTTGCAGAGATGGAAATTTACAAACAGGGTACCGCCCTACACATGTAGTATTCTTGTCCACAGCCAGATGAAGAGGGCTGAAGTTATTCTTTCCCCTTGGATGTAGCTTAAGAAATCTGTATATGGTCTGCTTTTTGAAATGGTCCTGTTCTAGAGTACAAGGAACTTTTTCTAACAAGCAAATTAAGTGCAAGATGATGGAAAGGGCCTTGTTTAACTGTAATGGGTCAGCTGGACACTGAGTTTGTTTAATAGCTCGTTCTATTTCAAGGACGCTTTTGCACAGTATGCCCATAAGATCATCAAACGTAACAGTAGTACCCAGCAGGCCTTTAGCCCTATCCTGCAGCATGAAAGAGAACAGTTCTGCAAAAGATAATAAGCTGCTGGCAGTCATCGGGCTTAAAGGGTCCAAATTATTTTGCTGCATATCCAAAGCATACTTCCATAGGTTGATGCATCGTTTGAAATTGCCAGAGTCTGCATAGACAGCGCCCCTATATCTAATATAGTAAGAGGTATCAGGATGAGAAGGACCAAGAATACGCTCTCTAATTAACAGTGCCTGCATTCTCATCTCATCAGGATCAGCAATGAGACCTTCTAGCTCCTCTGCACTGTTTACCTCCTTGGCATAATCATAAGCCATTATTAGTGTCTGCGGTACTGGTTTACTAATTATATTAGTCCTGTCACTGTACCTCATGTTCATTGCCTTTTTCCAGTATTTCAAAGCCCCAAGGAGATCTCTTTTTTTGTCTACAAATGTAGCTCCCAGAAGCTCTAGAGCATTGATACGTTCTGTCTTGCTGGTCTGTGCATGGTGTGTCAGAAAATCCACAATATTCGTGTGACCAGTCACACTTGCTGAGAGAAGGGGAGTCATTCCATAACCATCCTTTTCCATCTTGGCACAATACATAAGAAGCATCTTCATGATGTCCAAACTTCCAGATTCTGCACAATCATGTAATGCAGTATTACCTTAAAGAGAGGAAAAAAAGATACACTTTGAGGGATCGGGATATAATGTAGTACATGTATATACTTTAGAACCTAAAGAAAAGCAGGCAGCTCCAAGCCACCCTGAAGTAGGACACAGTTTGATTACAAATGAAGAAAAGATTATTTCCAGCGCCTAAAATTAGTGTCTGATACATAGCAGGGGCTGAAGAAACTTGTTGAATAAATGACATGACCAAATTAGGTATGAAAAGATATCCAAAGTTACCAGATGAAACTCAAAATTAATCCATAGCCTCTTGGTATTTTTCATTAATGTTTTCAAGTGCATATTCTGACTAAAAATGGATGAAATAAAAGTAACTAACTAAGCACAGTTGTGCTGACAGTCACTTAACTTTCTGGTCAACTTCCACATTTATAAACAGGAATCTAGTCTTTAATATCGAAGATTCCTCAACTCGATTCTAATAGTAGTCACAAATTCCTTTTTCAATATTTATTTCTAAGTGCCAAGTGAACTTCAGCTGCTTTAGCCAAAATTCATGGTAACAAAGTACTTCCCCCAAAAAGCTCACATAAGAAAAACAAGTCTACTGAAATCTGAAAAATATGTGGGTGGTTCAATATGAACTTTAAAAAGAGACATCTGAAGTGTCCTGTCATAATGGATTATTTCCCATTGTAATTTAATTTTTTAAACATTCTTTTAGATGTACTAAACGTTCTAACACTGTCCTCTTCTTCCCACACATGGATTAAAAGTGACAACAGGCACTGGCACATTAGCAAAAGCCTGTATGAAACATCTTAAGATATTATAAATACCAGGTATTTTAGCTAAGTTTAATGATAAACAGTTTACTAATCATCAAAATAGAAATTATCATGCAGACCTTTGATATTTATAAACAATGCAGATAATTTCGACCCTGAGTCATTTTAGGCATGTCTGCAGAAAACAGTTAACATACAGGCTGAGACTACTATCCTTGGAAAGACCTACTTGCAAGGCTGACCCGTGGCTGGCATTAGGGAACTTGTCTGGTCAGTTCTCTATACTCATATAAAACTTTTCCTAAATGTTAAGAGTGGCTCACTGTGCCTAAACTGTTCATACCAACAATGAAGTTTATGCTGAACACCTGGCTTCCTTCTGGGAGTCTGAAATTTTGGATATGTGCTAGGCAAAGGGTGTCTACATGACTAGCTCCCAATAAAAACCCTGAACGCTGAGTCTCTCATGGGTTTCCATGGGCAGAAACATGGCACACATGTATTTTCATTGTTGGGGAAGAGTGTGCTCTCTGTGATTCCTCATGAGAGGGAGAGTGTATACAAATGCCTACACACAGATTCCTCTAGACCTTACCTGTGCTGTTCCCCCTTGTGATCCAGCTGTATGTCCTTATTACACTACTGTAATAAATATTAGCCATGAGTAAAATTGTACGGTGAGTTACCTCTAAATATGGGGATGGCTTTGCGGACCCCCAACACAGCATGTATATCAGAAAGTGGTTTAATCTGATTACTTCAAATAATAAATCTACTTTATAAGTAAAATTAGAAAAAACAGGAGTTACTATACATTAAAAATTTAATCTTTCCACAAATTTAAGTCTTCCATGATATCTACAAGGACTACATACATACTCTGGATATGTTTATTCTGACTCAGGATTTCAATGGTCCACAATGAAATAGTATCTGATAAAATGTTTTAGGAATATATAAGGTAACCAAGCACTGAGAGAGCCCAAAATTTCTGACTATTGATGTTCATTTGTTCAAAATAATTTCAATTAAACATGACTACCACTGAGTATATTTTAAAAACTATTGAATTGACAACCTCTACTACTTTCACTTTTTCTAAGAAATAGGCAATATAAGTAAAGAGAAATCTGAATAGAAAGAGAAAGCTTAGATGGCATTCTGCTCTAATCAGAGTAGCATAAAATCAAGAATAAAAATGTAGCAAAAGGCAGTTTAATATTTCTGCACTTCTTTATTTATTGAAAAAATATAAAATATGTTCATTTTGAATAACCTACATATTTAAAAAAACAAAAAAGGTGGCTTTAAAAAAAGAATAAGGAAAACTTTCACATCCAGTAATGGCAGAGATACTTGTAACGTGATCACCCTTCCACTAAGAACCAGTAATGTTGAAAAATGCATTTTTAAAAATCTGACTGACAGAATTTAAGAGATAACAAGGGGACAATAACAAGGAGAAGAAAGAATATTAGAAGAGTAAAGTCCAGAATTTGAGACAGGTTTCCTACAACAGCCGCCACCAATTCTGGAAGAGATAGCTGAAAACCTGAGCAGAACTTTTGGCAGTCTTGCAGGGTTAGAGGAGAAAACTGGAGTCCACAGTGCACATAGAGGGGAATTTTGAAAACACCCTATACTTTAGGTTAGCAATTTGAAGGGCTACATCCTAGGGAGTTAAGGGGAACTGCAAATAGACAAGCCATCACAGCAACTGAAATCTAATTTAAAATCATCTCGATATTGAATTAAAATAATCCACAATTGTCAGTTACGTAATCAAAAGCTACATGCAAATATGAATACTATTTAGATGAAAATATTATATTAGGACTCAAATTATTTTTTATATTCTTCACAGGTAATGCTTGCTATCCAATCAAAAATAATGGACAGAAAACAAAGAACCACAACAAAACCCAAGAGAAATTAGAGCTTACAGAAAAGCTCAACAAGAGATCCAGATAACACAGTTGTTGACACAGATCTTAAAATAACTACGTTTAGAATATTCAAAGAGAATATACTACCTAAAGTGATCTATAGAATTAATGCAATCCCTATCAAAGTACTATCATCATTCTTTACAGATCTAGAAAAAATAATTCTACGCTTTGTATGGAAGCAGAGAAGACCTCGTAAAGCCAAAGCAATCTTAAGTAAAAAGAACAAACTAGGAGGTATCAGTCTACCAGATTTTAAACTGTACTACAAGGCTATATTAACTAAAACAGCATGGTCCTGGCACAAGAACAGAGACATAGTCTCTCTTCCTTTTGACTGGTTTTAGCATGGTTTATTTTTTATTACCGATTTACTTTTAATTTTTAGGTGTCTTTTTATTTGAATTGTGTTTCTTGTAGACAACATATAGTTGGATCTTATTTTTTTAATCTATTCTGATAATCTCTAACTTTTAATTGGTAGTTAAATCATTGATATTCAAAGTACT
>CAUYSK010117666.1:0-15000 GCA_963575035.1 Avahi laniger
TTTCTATATATTTTTAGTTGTCCGATTAATGTCTTTCTATTTTTAGTAGAGACGGGTCTCTTTCTTGCTCAGGCTGGTCTCGAACTCCTGAGCTCAAACAATCCGCCCGCCTCGGCCTCCCAGAGAGCTAGGATTACAGGCCACCGCACCCGGCCGGGAAAATATTTAGTTATGTTCCCTTGGCCATACTAGAATGAAACTAAAAATCAATGGTCAAAATATTAATAGATAATCCCCAAATGTTGAGAAGTTAAGCACCACACTTACGTAAATAATCAATGGGTCCATTGTATTTCAAGGGGAATTAGAAAACATTTTGAACTGAAATTTTAGTATGTTATACAAACTAAGGAAATGAAAGAGTGATACAATTATTAACTTGAGTAGGTGTCAGAAAACTTTTTCTGTAAAGGGCTAGAGGGTACTATTTTAACTTTTGACAATCATATGGTCTCTAGCACAACTGCTAGAGACCGGGTACAGTAGCTCACACCTGTAATCCTAGCACTCTGGGAGGCCAAGGCAGGAGAATTGCTTGACTTGAGGAGTTCGAGACCAGCCTGAGCAAGAGCAAGACCCCATCTCTACTAAAAGTAGAAAAAATTAGCCAGGCATGGTGGCACACATTTGTAGTCCCGGCTACTTGGGAGGCTGAAGCAGAAGAATCGCTTGAGCCCAGGAGTCTGAGGTTTCTGTGAGCTAGGCTGATACCACAGCACTTTAGCCTGAGCAACAGAGCAAGATCCTGTCTCAGAAAAAAATAAAAAAACACTACTCAATTCTACAATTGTGGCACAAAAGCTGCCAGAGACAATAAGTAAATAAATGAGCATAACTGTGTTCCAGTAAAATTTTATTTGCAAAAAAAATGTGATAGGCTAGATTTTGCCGACCCTTTAATTAGAAGCAAAGCTAAAAATTTTGAATGAAATACAGTTTAGCTCAGTAGTGAATAATATTTATATATTCTTAATATTGTGAATTCTGACTATTGACCTAAGCAAAAAAAATGTGATAGAATTATCATAGGAAGAGTAGGAGAGAAAAAAGAGCCCAGGAGTTCTGGGCTTCAGTGAGCTACGATAGCACTCTAGCTCAGACGACAAAGTGAGACCATGTTTCAAAAAAAAAAGAGTGATTACGTCTGATAATTGATATTGGGCTTAAGGAAAATGAGTAGTGCTGGGATTTTAATTTTTATTTTATATTCTCCCATATTATTTGCTTTTGAAATTTTAAAAGAATTTGCCTTTATTTTTTTCATAGCTAGCATATATTATTTTAATATATGTGTGTGTATATATTCATATATGTACACATATATGTACACTTTAATATGTGTATTTATGTGTGTGTATGTGTGTGTATACATATATTTTTTTAAGAGAGCATACCGCATAGAACAATGAATACTGATCACAGGAAACATCTGCCCTTTCTTTGATCCCAGTTCCATTTTTAATCCCTTAACTCTTTCATTTATTTATCCAACACTTCATTGAATGTAAGGCACTGTACTAGACCTTGGATATTCAATGGTAAACAAGATAGACCTGGCCCCTACCTTCAAAGAGCTTGCATTTTGGTCTGACATACAGACAAATAAACGGGTTATTAGAATACAATATGTGACATATGCTGTAATGAGAGAAAAACAGATTGCTAAGGGAGCATACAGAAAGGATACATTTACAGAGTCTAGTTCTCTATTTCCCATCATAACTCAACAAATTAGTATTCTAGTTTTATACATCGGTGTCACAGCTTGACTAATGTTTGCTCCTGAATGATGGGTCAGTTGCCAGTTTGCCAACCAGTTCATACTTCTGGGCCCACATATCTGAAGGCCAAGGCCTGCACCACAGTGAAGCCCCCTTGGTATGAATTCCTCCCATTAGGGCTTTCTGCTGGCCTTCCCATGCCAATGAAAATAAGAATTTTAGCAAACCTCAGCAGATAGTACGGCTCTTAAAAATGGAAGAAAAATTTCCAGGTTACAAAGAGAAAAGGAATCTGTTTAAAAAATAAGTCAGCCGACAATACAAGTGTGCCCTGTTATTTTTTAAAAATTATATATTCATTCAACAAACTTTTTGGATTACCAAGCATTGTTCTATGCACTGGGGGTACTATTGTAAACTAAAGTCTCTCACCTCATGGGGCTCACATTCTAGTGGAGCAAAAAAACAAGCAAATAACTTCCATTGAATTAAGAGTGATCAAGCACACAAAGCTTATCAAAAATGCCAGGTATGGTGGCTTGCGCCTGCAGTCCCAGCTACTAGGGAGGCTGAGGTGGGAGGATCACTTGAGGTCAGGAGTTTAAGACCAGCCTGGGCAACATAGTGAGACCCCACAAGACCCTGTCTCAAAAAATGAGTGACAGGGCAAAGCAGGTATTGCTTTAGGCAGGATGAAATAGAAAGCCACTGAGTGACCCCTGAGAGAAGTGTAGGCCACTAAAGGTTCTGAAATTGAGCTCATCAAAGAAAATCTGAAAATTATTTATATCTTAAGAGATACACTTCAACTTGAGCTTAAAATTAATAAGTTATTAACTATTTGATGGACAAGTTGACAGAGACCTATAAACAATGACAGAACTAAGCCTTAAATTTAGAATCTCCAGGAAATCACTGACAATGAAAAATGGTGATACAATGGGTTATGAATTTAAACCCTAAGCCAACAGAAAAAGGTCAGGTACTCAAATTGACCTTTTTAGCTCTAAGATATTATTTAAAACAAAGTCTTTCAATATTACTCTTTCCATCTAGCTAAGTCTCTAAATAAAGATAAGATCCGTTCGTTCATCCAATAGAGGGAGGTTTGTTACAATGCTTGCTAAGGAGCCTCCTGAGTGTGTCAAACCTACCAGAACCGGCTTCCTTCCTCTCCTTTCACTCAATTTTAATTAAGGCAAATCTCACCACAAAGAAACACCTGTTGTTTCTAAAAGGCCACGTAAAGTAAAGGGAATAATAAGACTAAAGGAAAGATTTTTAAAACACACAAGCTTTTATAATAAAATCAAAACCGTCTCCTTTAGAACAAAAGAAGTAAAGATAAGTATTTAAATTAGCAATTAAAAGGTCATATTTTTAGCTCAACTAAAAGGAATAAATAAATATGGATAAAGGGAAATAATTTATTAAAGACTTTAAAAGGCAAGTATTCTTGCATCAAAAAAAGTCAAATTAAAAGCCCATCAATTTTCAATAGGGGCAAAGGATGGGACGTGCAATTTTTAATGCATATTCCAAAAATAATCATTCATATTTAGTCACAAGTTTAAATTTTTCTGCACATTTCATATAACATTAGAGTGTGAAATTTTTGTATTCATTAGGGAGCACAGGTTTAAAATGTCCCACTCCAGATCTCCTGAACTAGAACCTCTGATGTCCTTGAACCAAGTTTTAAGAACCACTGCCGTAAAACACCAAGTTAAATACATATCACACCAATACAATATGTGAATATTTAAAATAAATCATTTAACACATTTTAAATATTGATGCTTCATAAGTATTCACCAAATAGCAAACACACCAGAAATTACTCCTTTCATAGTTTCATAAAATGAATATTATTTCATGTTAACATTGTCAAAACATTTCTCATGCTGGTGTTATTGTTTAACAGATAGGAATCCCAAGCTTGGAAAGGTTGAGAAACTTCCCGAGGGTTACTCAACTAGAAAGAGGCAGAGACTTTCACACCAAGCCGTCTCGTGCCATGTCCAAGGCAACGTTCTGCAGCAACACGTAGTTCCCACAAGGGGTCCAAGAAATGGAGCGATTCATGAGGGAGCCTGGAAGGAAGCCTCCTCTCCCTTTCCCACTTCCCGTGATTATCTTTGAAGCATGTTCGTTTTCACAAATATCTATCTGGAGATCTCAATCCCTTTGTAGATTCGTTCGTCGTTTTTAATTTCCTCATTCTCCTGCCTAATGTTCTGAACAGAGAAAGAAATCCACAAACACATGTGCTCTGGACCACTTCTTTATGAGAATGGGGTGTCAGGAAAATTGGGACTATGCCTCACCTATTTACCTCTGGTATAGCAAACCTCTAGATGTCCCATTCTAAAGTCTTCTGTGAGGATTTTATATTCTTCTGATAATTAAGTCAAGGATTCCTGAACTTGGATGTTCATCAAAAGGACGTGGGAAGCTCCTTAAAAATGAAAATCTCTGGACCTCACATCAGATCTCCTCAAACTGAACTTCTGGTGTCTTTGAACCAGTTTTTGCCAACCACTGCTGTAAGACACCAGTGGAAATACACAAATTTTTATACCAAACTATATATTCTTAGATTTTATTTGTTTATATGTTTAAATTGGGAGACTAGCATGATTTAAAGGAGTCAAAACAGATCTGTGTAGCTGGAGGCACCCTGTCCTTCCTTGATGGGAACCCGGCAGAAGACACAGTGTTACGGGAGACAATCGTGCCTACCCACCAGGTGGCAGAACAGAGCCTGGAGTAAACTGAACCACCCTACATTCCACAGTCAGCTCTGCCCTGTGCAAGGCACAGACTAATGCAGACCTCAGTTTTTCTAGGTTCCTGTGACATTACTGTTTCTTCTAACCTTTCCTTCTTAGACTCCTTTGCATTTTGTTCCCTCTGTTTGTCCTTTAAATGTGACTGTCCTTTAGGATCTTGTCCTCAGTTATTCTTTGAGCTATACACACTAAACCTGGTTCATCGCATCAGATTTCCATGTCTTGAATAACCATCTGCATGCTGCTGACATCTCCCAAACCTGCATCTTCACCACTGTCCTCAGCTGCACTCTGCTGTAAGAGACCCCAAATTTAGAGAAGTGACACTTTACTGCCTTTCCTCATCATCAACCTATTTCTACCAGTTCAGGTGAAACACTTTTAACTTTTCACTACCCCTTTCTGGACAAAGTCAGATTACCAGCAATAGAAAAATGGTTAAGTAAATTATGATACTAGCATTTAATGAACATCACAGGCAGAAAGATTGGTAGTTTTGAAAACTGTGCAGAATATGAGGAAATAGAGAATGTTATTACAAAAGAGAATACTAAATTTGATCTCTATTACGATTATGTGGGAAACCAGCATATGCCACCCCAAAATATGTCACTTTGGCATAAGGATTATTTTAAGCCAAAGGCAATTGAAAGGCAGGAAAGCTCTCTACCCTCTCTCTAATTGCCTAAAAGCAGGGCATAAATTTACAAAGACAAAAGTATCCCTCCTCCCCTCTCTACCAGGAGGACAGAAGTTAACCACTGAGTACAATTTTAGACCCATATTGGCCTAAAGAAGGCACCAGACAAATCTACATTAACGAACTTTACTAACTAGCCTTTATCTTCCATTTATTGACCTTCTCACAACTTGCTGTTCCTAGAGACTCAAAGGTCTTTTCCTTTGCCTTCTAAAAATTTACTGTTCTTCGTTAAAGATGATATATAATCTAGAATTCAAACTCACCTCTTTGAGAACTATTCATTCCCTAGTTATCTCCCATGTATATATGAAACATATGTTAATAAACTTCTGTTTGTTTTTCTCTAATCTGTCTTTTATTACAGAGGTCCATTCCAATTAAGAACTCATGAGGGTTAAGGAAAAAATTATTTTTCCTCCCCTGTCATTCTAATGTAACAAGGTCAAAATCATTTGGACTAGATCTGGAAGAGCATATGGAAAATGACAGTTTTTATTATTCAGAATTCTGGGTGTTTCCCCAATTAAGAGATTTTTTCCATTATTGTTATTATTTTATCATTTATGCAAATATGTACTTGATATATGATCATCTTAATTTGTGTAGTTATTATAATCTTAATAAGAAGTTGGTGGAGCTAAATAATAATATAACAGCTGCTCTTTGATTTTGTAAATAAGATGCCATAAAGCAATCCAGGCTGCTCTTATAAAATATCGTTTTTATATTAACATACCATGAAAATAACAATCACATCCGTCTGCCCATATCTCAGAACACTTTGACAAAAAAATCACCATCTTCTATATCAGTATATGATTATGCTTTAGAGATACATGGAATTATTACAACTACTTTGTAATAATTGAGGAACAGAAATATTTTGGAGGGACTTAATAAAAGGCTAACCACAAGTCAGAATGAATTTTCAACTCATTGATACTCAACTAAGAATCTGAAAACATTTCAGATTTCTATACTAACTGTTCTTAGCTGTTAATATATAGTATAATTTTCCTAAGTAAAGGAAATATCGTACCATGTTGTTTCATCTTATAACATGCTACTTCTTACTACTTGTTTAGGAGATTTTTAAAAATTCTCATATACACATTTATACATGATGGATGACTTTCAAAGACAACATTGTAAATTTCAGGAGATTTCAGGTGCTCAATTTACATGGAAAATAATAAAATTGAAATTAAAGTGCAGTTTTACGTATCTTCATTTATTTTCCCACTCAACAGAATAATGATTCCTTTGCTAGGCTAATTCTGATATTGTTATGACTACAGGTTACTGAACTTTATATTAATAAAATGACAATAAATAAATAAATTACTAGTAAGAATCTGTTCAACTGCAATATAATTCTAAGCCAGAGTTCTTTTGCATTATTTGGTCTATTGATTTTAGATTTCAAAGAAACGAAAACCAAAGCAGGGGTACTGCTAATCTACCTTAGAAGCAGCACACTGTCATTTTAAAATAACATTATCCTTACCAGCATTTAGCCTGTTCTAAGCTTGTCACTTCATGCATGCTAAACTAGTTGACTACAAGACTTCCTCTGTAAATACACAGGTCACAAGAGCTCTGAAAACTCAGAAAGTGGCAGTTCTTTCGTCATTTCCATTGCAGACTAGAGAGGGAGAGGCATTTTATTCCCCTTTGCATTAAGTTGATAGTTTCACACTCCTGTCAATAAACTCATTTGGTAGACACCTCCTATACCCTCTTTTTTTTTTTATCCTAAGGGCCTAAGTCCTGGAAAATTCTGCAGAGGGAAATGTTTTAACTTAAAGTATTTGGGAATCTTTGGAAATAATCAGCTACCAGTAGTTCAGGGAATGATTTGCAAATTTAAGCCCCAGATTCCAGGTCCTTCTTGATCAAAGCCACAATAATAAATTTTGTTGTTTTATTCTCCTGTGGTATTACAGGTAAATTTTATTTTACCCTTTAGATAAGAAGCACAAACTGGCAACTTTTAGGCTGCATTCAGGTCACTGATCTGTTTTGGTTGGCCCACAGAAAGTTTTCATGAGTTAAATCAAAGGTTTGAAATCAGTTAAATTCACATAAAAATCTAAAGATCCAGTTTCTCTTGAAAAATTAGAAAATTTGGCCACACTGGGCCTGCATTCCCACATAATGATAGTTCGGCTGATGTGGAGTAGTGGTTGCCTCCTTACACAGCAGTGGATCTTCCCTTGGCTGTAGTGCCTGCCAACTACTCATAACTCCTATCACGTCCCTGACACGCAGATTTCTACGAAGCCCAGCTCACTTCCCATAATTGTTTTTATTATGCTACCTGCCTGGTTTCTGCAGTCATTTAAATTTCTGACCTCTTCTGATAAAATGTTTTCCATTTTATTTCATTAGCATCTATTGCACATCTGATGAATTTTGGAAGAATAGTGAGGAATAGCAGGTTATAAATTGCTGATCTCAGGAAACTTAAGTTCCAGCAGCAGGGACTGAAATGCACACAAAGAGTGATAACCCCAGGTGTTTACCACTGAATCCCACATAATGGTTTTAATTGGAATTGTCCAATAGAATTATAATTCAAGCCAAAAATATGAACCACATGTGTAATTTTAAATTTTCTATTAGCCTTTTTGAAAATATTTTTAAATGTGAAATTAATTTAATAATGTTTTATGTAAACCAATATAATCAAAACATTGCTATTTTGACATATAATCAGTGTACAAAAACTACACATGGGATATTTACATCCTGTTTTTTGTACTACATCTTTGAAATCAGATACATATTAATAATTTATATTTACAAAACATCTCAATTTGGACCAGCCACATCTCAAGTGGTCAAGAGTCACATGTGTCTAGTGGCTACTGCATTGGACAGTACAGGTCTAAAGTGACAATAGGAAGCCCAGAGATGGCAGCAACTCATTTGACTAGAGAAATCGAGGAAGGCTTCAAGGTGACAGTACCAGTGGAAAATAAATAAGATGCTGATTGTTGGAAATGGGCAGGTCAGGAAGCTATTTACAATGGTGGGAAAGCAAAACAAAACCAAGCGACACACATATTTGTGGGAGAGAGAAGAACTCAGAGCAGGAGGCATAAGACAAGGGGAAAGGAGGTTAAGACAGAAAGGGATGTTTGAACCAAGTTAACAAGGACATTGTTCTGCTAAGGAGGAAAGATTTTATTCTCTGGGTAATGATGAGCCACCAAGACATTTCGCACAAGAAAATAATTTATCAGATGTATGTTTTAGGATGGATAATATACAATACTGGACTAATGTAACTCAAATCAAATTATTCAGGTCTGAATTCATGCAAATAGAGTTAGAATATAAGGATGGAAGCTCCAGAAGGCTGATATCGGCTCAACACAAAGAATAATTTTCTAAATTGTCAGTATTGCCCAAAGCATGACGTGCTGGCCTAGGAGGCTGTAAATGTGACTTTGGGGATGGAGAAGCAGATGCCAGATAACTACTTGTCAGGAATCAGGCAAAGTAGAGGAGCTCGTTTATCCCCTGCAACACACAGATAGCACCCCATGCTCAATTCCCTTTGAGCGAGCTGTAACTTCATGCCTTTCACTCCCATTCAAGATAGCATATTGGAATGCAAAGGAGAGAGACAGTGCTATTATTACCAAGATAACCTTGAGTCTGTTCTAATTTATTTTTTAAAAGAAAATAAATCACTCTCAACCTTTGTTGCTTTATTATTAGGGGGGGAGTAGATGAAGAACGTTTTATTTTCCTGGCAGCTGGTATGAGAATTCCTCTTAGTGAGAGAATTGCCTTTGTTGGGAAAACGTGTAAGTAGGCCCACTTGGGGTAGATGAGTCCTGCAGGGCAGGAATGTCACTGGAGGCCAAGGATTCAGGGGACAGGGTGAAACAGCATGAGCCAGGGAGAGAAATTTGCTCTGAAGAGGGAAGGAGTAGCAGAAAAGAAGGTAGAGGTAGGGAGAGAAGACAGAGCCGATTAATGAAATCAATGAGAGACGGAAGTCCTCAAATAATCAAGTTACAAACTCAGGAAATGCTTGGTGTGAGTGGATTTGGGATGGAAAGCTAGTATAGGCACTAAATTTTGCATCCAGGTTGACAAAGAAGAAAATAAAACACTTGCAGATGCAAAACACAACAGAGGAGCCCACAAGAAAAAAAAACCCTTAGGAATGGGAAGAAATTATGGGGAACACCACAGACTAGGGCTCAAGTCACATTAACTTAGAATTCCAAGAGGCAGGGAGACACCACTGATCGCCTTAGTAACATTACACTGGTCCCATTGCTCGTGGAAATAGAGCTCACGCCTGTCTGGGCACACAGGAACATCAGATGATCATGATTGAAAACAGCCATTATAAAGGGTAGGCAGCACTAGACTTCAGATTGGTAGAGACCACCTCGTGGACCCCCTCATCCTTGACTTTGTATGACAATAACTGGCTTAACTGTCTACACCTCAAATGCTCTGAAGCACATCCATTTTGTTTCCCCAGTGCCCCTCCAAGTGGTGAAGTATAATGAGATGGTATGCCAGGGAGTCCTCAGAGTTGCAGAAAATAACGCCACACCTCCTGCAGTGCCCATTCTATTTGATCAGAAATAATTAAAAATCTTGTCATTTTTAAGCATGTATAGCTTCTTTGATTATTATTAATTAAGTTGCTAAAATAAGCATTTAATTTTATGATAAAACTTGGAGACGTCAAAGGAATGGCACACCTCGATCAGTCCATGCTTCACCCCCAGATCTCAGGAGTATATGCATCACTGTCCCAGTTGCAGGGATACTTCAGTGGACAAGTTCAGGAAGCCCTGGTCTAAACCATGCCAAAGACTTGCTTAAGATCAATGGTCACATCTCAGCTATCTGCAAGTTGCCTTACATTTTATGCCACAGTTTCCAAGCAGCCTTGGGGACCCATCTGGTGAACAGCATAAATCAGCTTCATTATCATCATCACATGGCATTTAAAGGCTCACACAAATGCAGACATCTGTCTACAAGCGTCATATAAAACTAAATAAATATAAATGTTACCTGTGGTCTACAGCTTACAGCCTGAGTGCTACAACCTAGTTGTAGACTCACATTTACTGGAACATACAAATAAGGGCACTGAACCTTGGGACACTGAGATGAATAAAGCAAAATCGCACATGGACTGAATTTGTACTGTTGATTGTGTGACCTGTAGACTGCAATGATGACAGAGAAGAAAATCAGTCCAGCATGGTAGCCAAAACCAAGGACCCTTGAACCAAACCTATGGGTCCAAATCCTGGCTTTGCTACTTCTTAGCAGTGTGACCCTGGGCAAATTATTTATGTGCTCTCATTTCAGTTTTCTGCATGTGAAATGGAGGAAATCATTATTCCTGTTCTGTAGGGTTTTGAGAAAAGTTAAATAAAATAATACCTACAAAGCATTTATCCAAGTGCAGGGCACAGAATAAATGCTCAATAAATGTCCTCTCTTCCTCTCTTTAATTAAAAAGGTTCAACAATACACATTTGTGTGTCCTAGACACTGTGCTATGCCTGAAGCTACACACATGAACCAAAATGTTCTCATACTGATTATGTCCTGTAATACAAGGCAGACTGCGATAAGCCCCGCGACAGAGATAATAAAATAATCAGAGAATATTAGCCTGAGAGCGGAGACTGGTCTCATTCATTCTTATATCCTCAGCATATTTTATCCAGTATACAGCATAAAATCAACCCTCAATAAACAACTGGGGAAGAAATAAATGATTTACAGGCCAGAGGGAGGACAGAACTAGGAAGGGTTTCAAAGAAAGGCTTAATAATGCAGAGGAGATTTCAGGAGGGCTTGCAAAAGGGGTAAGAGGATGTAAGTTAAGGAGAAAAAAAAGGAATTAGGGAAGCGGGGAGAAAGCAGGGAAAGGAGAGGTAGGCTTATCACACATATTACAGCCCTGATGTCGAAAGAATTTCAAAATATAAAAAAAATTATCCTTAACCCTAGTGAAATTATGGATTTACCAAGGGTGAAAGTGAAAACCCATTTTCAAGCTACATATTCACAAGAAACACCCTGGACAAGGGAAGAACCTCAGACATGTCCAAGGGCTTATCAAAGGTAAAAGAAAGCATGTACTCATCAAAGAATTCTCCCATTCTAGGTTCCAGCCCACATGAACTAGCTGGAATGCTCTTAAGATTTCATACGTTCTCTTGCCTCAGCATGTTGTAATGACCGTGTGTTTTCCAGATTCCACCAATTGCCCATCCCTTCCACCCCTCCCCCACTCTACCTGCCTGACTCCTATTCATTGTGAAGGATTCAGTTCAAATACAGCTCTTCCTGGAAATCCCTCCTTTCCTCTCACCACCCAAATCTGGGGGAAGGATCCAATCCACTCACTCCGTTTGTCTAGCAATCCACACTCACCCCTGTATTAACCTATACTGCAATTGCCTGCTGTTTGGGTATCTTTCTCCATCATACTGTAAGCTCCTCAAAGGCAGACACAATGTCTTATTTATTGTTAAATGTCTGACAAATTAATAATCAGGAAGAAAGTTCAAATTTCCCCAAATTGCAAAATGTACGTATTGAAACAATAGTGCACATGTCATTTAGGCAAACTTCTTAACCCATCTCTAGCAGAGGATATTAAAAATTAATGAATATCACTCAATTGGTTATTCACATTATCAGTTCAAATACAGCTTCCATCAGACCATGGGTCAAAGCTCTAACGTGCCTCATCTTCCCCATTCATACACAATAAGATAAATAGGATCCCAATTCCAGCCCCTCAAGGAAGTTTATAGGCATTGTTTCCTTTTATTCTTAAAAAGAGCAGTGGATTTTTCACCAATAAGGTTGCCAGAGAGAGAAAATTTAATTAAATACATTGTGTTAGGATGTGAGGAAATAGGCAACCTCAGATTCAATTGCTGGAAAGGTAACTATCAAAATTACAGTCACACATACATTTGCACACCCTAGGAATTTATCAAGGGTTGTACTCCATGCATGCAAAATCACAGATGTACTAGGTTGCTCTCTGCTGCATTTTTGGGGGTGATTTTTTTTATTGTGGTAAAATATGCATAACATAAAATTTATCATGTTGGCCATTTTTAAGTGTACACTTCAGTGGCATTAAGTATATTCACATTGTTGTGTAACAATCATTACTATCCATTTCTATAACTTTTCATCTTCTTAAACACAAACTTTGTACCCATTTTCAAACTCCCCATTTTCACCTCTCCCCACCCTGTGCTAACCACTATTCTACTTTCTGTCTCTGTGTATTTACTTATCCTAGGTACCTCATATAAGTAGAATCATGCAATATTTGCTTTTCCTGTCTGACATTTCATTTAGACGTTTTCAAAACTCATCTATGTTGTAGCATGTATCAGAATTTCCTTCCTTTTTAAGGCTGAATAATATTCCATTTTATGTGTATACCATATTTTGTTGATCTATTCATCTGTTGATGGATATTTAGGCTGATTCCACCTTTCAACTGTTGAGAAATAATGCTGCTATGAACATCGGTATGAGGTATGGAATTATCTGTTTGAGTCCCTGCTTTCACTTCTTTTGGTTATATATCTAGAAGTGGAATTGCTGGATCATATGGTAATTCTATGTTTAACTTTTTGAAAAACCACCAAACTGTTTTCACAGTGGCTGCATCATTTTTTATTCTGACCATCAATACACAATGATTCTTGCATTTTTAAATAAAAGCAAAAGATTTGAAGCAACCTAAACATCTACCAATAGGCAACTGGTTAAATGATTTATGGTGCATCCTCAAAATGGAATACTTTGCAGCCATAAAAATAGAACAGGGACTCCTTTTTTGTATGAATAAGGAAAGAGTTCCATACACGAAGTAAAAAAGCAAGAATGGTAGGTATGTTATGCTACCATTTATGTAAAAGAAAAGAAAAGACATTTATACATGTGAATGCTTGGAAATATATAAAATATCCCTGGAAGGATAATTAATGCTAATTAAGAATTAATCACATTTTTGCTTCTTAGAAAAGGAACTAAGTGGTGGGAGGGTTAGGGAAAACAGAGTTCTCACTGTTTAACCTTATATACTTTTTGAATTTTTAAGTATATGATTATATGATCTATTTGACTATTAAATTTAAAAACTAAATAAAACTCATTGAACTTACTGATAAAAACATATTTGACCCTTCTTCATGCTGAAGGTCCACCACTACCCTTGGGGGGAAAAGGAGAGTCTCTCTGTTGCAGCACCGCAGGCATCTCCCAGAAAAGCTCTCTCTTTTGCTTTACGTCTTTTGTCCACATCTACTCGCCTCATTCTACTTATTTTCTGAAACAAGCATTTGAGCCCCAAATTTAACCTGCTCCCTCATGACACTTCCTCTTTATCTCCCCACAGGGGAGAGGTGACCTCACAATTGTTTGGGGAAGGCCAGAATTCCACTCTAAGCCTCTGGCAATAACTTTCCCCCAAAAAAGTGAAGACCCAAAATGAAAATGTCAATCAAACACATTGAATATAAAGATCTCTCCTAATATGGTAAAATCACAACGATAAAGTAAAAAGCATGGGAAAAATAAAAGTGACTTCGTCATCTCACCTTTGAAATGCCTTACTGTCTATATGAGTCCATGACCCTGTCCTTTAGCACTCTAGATTGGGAAATAAAGATAATGTCTCTTTTAATTTTTTTTTCTTCTTTTCCTCTAGTCATGGAGATAGAATAATGTCTCTTTTCGTAAACACAGAAAAGCTTAGCAGCTCATCATTATAGGGAACACCATAACAATGTCAGAAGGAACAAAAAGTCAAATACTTGCCTTTCCGTTATCCAACTAGACCAACTAGTTCAACAAATATATGTTTTTTTTAAATGATTATTTCCCAGGGTTCTATTTAGGATAAATGTAGCAGTAGCCCGAATTTGTGTTCTTTGTTGACTACAGGTCCTGAATAGTTACACATGCTTTGAGTCATTTGCCTTTTTGCGTCTTTCTTGAAAATCTGTGGTTGATAATCACAAGATTCAAGCTGAGGTAAAATATTGTCAGTATTTTTAAGCATCATTTGGCCAAAAACATTCCTTAGGGACACACACACACACACACACACACACACATACACACACACACACATGCTGGTGAGTCATAGACAGATTGCAGCATCTTATTTTGAGACTTCCCTACCCACCATAATATTTCCACACATCTGGCCCATCTTCAAAATGGTGACTGGTTGGAGCAGCGATCATGCTACTCTGCTAGGCCGGGTGGCACTAAAGCAAAAGTACCACATTTCTTCCAGCTCCTTACTTCCAGAGTTCACATGGGAAACACGAAAGGAAATATTGAAATAAAAGCCAATGTGGAAAACATGTGCTTTCATAATATTAAATAAGGCTTTAAAATTATTTATTTGTTCAATGAACTTAACTGATGTGGAAATATTAATGTAGTTATTTGAAAAACTGTAGATTTAAGGATTTTAATGCTATAGCTTAAAGTTTTAATAAAAAGGGCAGGTGGTACTGATCAGAAAAAAATGTAATGGAATATATTTTACAGCAAAAAATGTGCAGTTAAGATTATAAGTGGTGCCTAATATGGAAAAGTTGGTTGTTAATATGGAAAATGTTGGCTGGTGTTTAGCTGAAATTTGTTCTGTATATTTCATAGCAAGAGTTTTATCTGAATCAACAGAAAATATTAAAGTTATTGCTCCTTGGAATTTCTATACTATTCACCTGGAAAA
>CAUYSK010117666.1:20000-29402 GCA_963575035.1 Avahi laniger
CACAGAGGTAGACCAGGGTAATAATACAGAAACCAAGAAGAAAGCAGTGGGGTGATTACTGAGAATTACCTCCATTTATCAGAAGCTTGACTCACAGTCACCCTGATGGTTAAGCAGGTGCATGTGTCAGACTGGATTAAAGGAACAGAGTGGAAGCTTAGAGTATTATTCTTGAGAGGGTCATGCCAACTAGGCTCCTTCATCCTATCTCATTTAGGCCTGAGGTACGGTGGAGTCTCAGCAACATGAATCCAGGAAGAGGGAAGAAGAAGCCAGACCTAGGAAGAATAGAGAATGATGTGTGCTTCACAGGTTGGCTCAGAGGGGCCATCAGGAGGACAAATTTGCAACATTCAAAGCAGAAAGAGGGCTCAGGAATTTTTATCAAGGTTGTCCATTCCAATCAGTGTGGAAGGTACCATGAGCCCAAGGCAAGCAAAAGGTCAATGCCCAGTGCACAGCAGACTGGAGATCTGGACTGCACTCCACCAATCAAAGACCTAAAGTGCTCAATGGGGAGACCAATGGAGGCCTTCTTACAGAGTTGACTGGCCCACGGAGAAGTAGGGAACACCTCTAGGACTTGGCGCCTCAGTGCGAGTGTGGGTTGACATTGCTAATGCGCCAAGGCATAGACTCTTAGCATTTGATGAATTTTAACACTCAACTTTTAACATTTCTCAGACATAATCACCTCAAAGGTAAAAGTTCAGCAGGGTAATACATGTAAAGTGCCTAACATCTGACTGAGATAAACTTCCTCATTAACATCTGAGCTTCTTCAGTGATAAAAAGCCTCTCGTTTGTCTCCACTGGCATCACCACCTTAAGCAGCTGCAACGTTAAACACGTACCATTGATAGTTTTTGAAAAACAGGCTGGACATAGGGCTTTTCTTACTAAGTGAACCATGAACTCAAATGACAACAAACCCTGTGAATGGGACTTTTCTCAGGGATCTTCCAGACAGGTCAAGTAGTGACAACTCACTAGGGGTAGGGCTTTTTCTCTAGCACCCCGAACCACTGTCCGCTCAGTGGCTGCTAGGCTACTACTGGTTTTCACATATACTGGGACTGTGAAGCTTTTGGTTTTCCAAACTACCATGGAGCTGGTGAAAGGAAGATGGGAATAGGGTGAATGCCACAAAACTTGCTGTTCTTCCTGAGATTCATGGTCCCCCCTCCTTTTTTTAAATAAACACTCCTCAGATTTTTGCAAACATTTGGTTAATTTCTAGAATTCTGAAAAAGCTTATTTTGACAATATTTGCCAGTGTCATCACTGCTTTTATGGAAAACTGAATTTTCAGAGATCTTTATTCCATTATTCTAAGTCAGTGCAGCCACTCAGGAAAACAGTTTGAAATTTCCTCAAAATGTTAAACATGGGGCTACCATATGGCTGAGAAATTAAACTCCTATGTATATACCCAAAAGAAGTGAAACATATGTCCATGCAAAAACACATACATAAATGTTCATAGCAACAGTATTCATAAAAGCCAAAAAATAGAATGTGTCTCTACAAATGAGTTTTAAAAAACTGTTCTTTTTTTTCCATTAGATGTCAAGCATGATTTTCTACAATTTTAAAATTTACAATTTTGTAGGGTCCTGAAGTTTTTTGTTGACCTTTAAAATTGTTGGATTTTGTTCAGGGGCACAGTTAAGTAACTTAAGGATGATCTTTTTTAATTAATTTATTTTTTAGAGATGAGGTCTCACTACGTTATCCAGGCTGCTCTCAAACTCCTGGGCTCAAGCAATCCTTCCATCTCAGCCTCCCAAACAGTTGGGACTACAGGCAAAGATGATCCTTTTGAGCTTTGCTTTATGCTTTATTGGGATAGTTCAGACAAGCCTTTGTCACAGATCTAATTTAGTCTCAATGCTAAGGCATGACTCTTCGGAGGACTTTACCTAAGTCTAACTCTCCACTCAGACTGGTAGAAACATGAATTATCCTCAGCCTTTTGTGAACTCCAGGAATTCTTTAGCCTACTGCTTTCTGAGTCTTCTTTCCCTGGCCTCAGTAAGTTTCCTCTCATGGATGCACCTCATAGTACTTGGCAAAGGCTTGAGGATACACCTCTGCAGCTCTTTGGAGCTCTCTTCAGTGCAGCTCTCTTCTAATACTCTGGTCCAGAAATTCTAGCTGCCTAGGATTTCCTCAGCTTTAATACATCACTTCAATGCAAGAAGACCACCAGGCTCAGCTTTGGTTTTTCCTCCCTTTCCTGTGGTCTAGAAACTATTTCAGGAAGAAAATTGGTACCACCATAATCTTCACCTCATTTATTTCCCCTCTGTCAGGGACAACAGTCCTGTGTGTGCTATTTGTTGTTCCATCTCTGAAAATAGTTGTTTGATTTTCTAGTTATTTATGATAGAAAGGCAATCCCTATAGTAGCTAATTCTCATGGGAGGAAGCAGAAGTCTTAACACATGTATATCTTTTGGAACATTAATATCCTCTTATAATTTTCTTTAATTTTCTTAATGGGCAGATAAACTTATATGTATTGATCATGTAAAACATGATGTTTTGAAGTATAAATATTCATATATTATTGAATGCTTAATTCTAGCTAATTAACAATGCTTTCTCACATAGTTATCATTTTTGTAGTGAAAACAATTAACATTGACTGTCTTAACATTTGTCAAAGATACAATATATCATCATTAACTAAAGTCACCAGGCTGTACAATGGATCTCTTGGACTTATTCCTCCTATTTAACTATAATTATGTATCATTTGACAGATATCTCCCCAAACCCCTTTCTCTCTTAAAAAACCCTAGCCTTTGGTGATCACCATTCTACTCTCTATTTCAATGAAATCAACTTAGTTAGCTTCCACATATGAGTGAGTTCATTTGGTATTTATATTTCTGTGCATGGCTTATTTCAATTAACATAATATCCTCCAGGTTCATCCATGTAACTGAAAATAACAAGATTTTCCTTTTTATGGCTGAGTAGTATTTGTGTATGTGTGTGTGTATCACGTTATCTTTATCCATTCATTAGATGATATACACTTAGATTGATTCCGTATCTTGGCTATTGTGAGTAGTGTTGCAACGAATATAGAAGTGCAGGTGTGTCTTGAACACACTGATTTCGTTTTTAAAATATATACCCAATAGTGTGATTGCTGTATCATATGGTAGTTCTATTTTTAATTTTTTGGAAAATCTCCATACTGTTTTCCATAATGGCTGTGCTAATTTACATCATGCCAACAGGGTGCAAGCAATCACTTTTCTCCATATCTTTGTTATCTTTTGTTGTTTTAGCAATAGTCATTCTAATAATAATGAGTTGATATCTCATAGTAGTTTTGATGTGCCTTTCTCTGATAATAATTGACATTGAGTATTTTGGCATATGTCTGCTGGGCATTTGTAAGTCTTTCTTTGTGAAATGTCTATTTGTGTTTTTGGCTTATTTTTAATAGTTATTAATATTTGTTTTTTGTGGTATAGTTATTTCAGTTATATTTTTGATATTATCCTCTTGTCAGATGTATAATTTGCAAATACTTTCTCTCATTCATAGATTTTTTTATATGTATATCATTCTGTTGATTGTACCTGTTGCTGTACAGGAACTTTTTAGTTTGAAGTAATACCATTTTGTCTATTTTTACATTTGTTCCCTGAGATTTTGAGGTTAAATCCAAGAATTTATTGCCAAGATCAATGTCAGGTAGCTTTCTTTTTTCTTTTTTAGTTTCAGAATATTACAGAGGTACAAATGCTTTGGTTACATGAATTGCTTTTGTACAATTTGAGTCAAAGTTATAAGTGTGCCCATCACCAGATAGTGTGCACTGTACCCATTAGGTGTGAATTTACCCATTCCCTCCTCGCCCCTCAATCTGCTTGATTTCCATTGAGTATTACTTCTGTATGTGCACATGAGTGTTGATCAATTAGTTCCAGTTTAATAGTGAGTACACGTGGTGTTTATTTTTCCATTCTTGCAATACTTCACTTAGGAGAATGGTCTCCAGTTCCATCCAGGTTGTTACAAATATTAGTTCACCTTTTTTATAGTTGAGTATTACTCCATGGTATACATATACACAACTCTTAATTTATTTTTATTAATATTATTTTTAATTGACAAATCATAACTGGATACGTTTATGGGGTACAACATGATGTCTTGATATATGTATACAATGTGAAATCATTCTTCATACTTTTCAAAATTTTTTATTTTTAAATATGATGGGTGCATAATAGTTGTATATACTTATGGAGTACATGTGCTGTTTTGATATAGGCATACAATGTGTAATAATCAAATCAGGGTAACTAGGGTATTCATCACCTCAAGCATTTGTCATTTCTTTTCATACATTTTTAATAACAAGTCAGCCTTCACGTTTTGTGTTCTTTATTCATCTGAAGAATAATCTGGTTTTCCAAGCCAAAGGTTACGATATTAAGGTACTTTTCTTGGCCCCAATCTTCAGAGCGGAGTCTACATGCAATGCAAACATCCAGAATCTGTAATCTAGGTTGATATCCTTAGATTTTTCCTCCCACCCTCAATAATAGGTCCTCAACTCAGATAATTTCTTCCAGCTCTACTCCCTGCTGTCCAATATTCCAAACTCTGCTGACTCTATCTTGGTATCTCTAGTTCTTATCCTGTGCCGCATTCCTAGTCTCTATTTCTTCAGATCAGCTCCTTCAATCTGATGTGGCATTTGGGCTATCCTATTAACCTAAGCTTTTTCCTCACTTCTTGTATCAGATGGCATACATTCCATTACAAGTCACATGAAATCCAACTCAAATTAGCTTTTATAAATAGAAGGGTTATAGGCTCATGCACCAGAAGTCTGGTGGTAGGTCAGGATTCTGAGTTACATGATTAGTGGCTAAAAGAAAATGCAGTTTCTCATTCTTTCTTGGCTTTCCCTTGCATGGTAGCAGCTTTATCTTAACGCCAACTTCGTAATAGTAGCAATATGGCTGCAGCACTTCCAAGCTGTTTATCTGAACAAAACAGCCCAGAAGATGAGAAAGATGAAGAGAGATTATTTCTTAGACATTATCAGAAAACGTCTTTTCTAGTATTCTTGATCCATTTCTTCAGCTCATATGTCACCTCTGAACCAAAACTTTGGCTGTGTTCTGTTGCATATGCAAATCCTTTCCTAGAGACACAGGTGAAGTCAAGTTCCCATAAACACATGGGCTGGGTCAAAAAGGAGTAAATAAATGAAAATCAGGTAGAGACTAAGAAATAGGGGAATGGATGTTGAGGAAGCAATCACAATGTCCACTATCCCCTGGACTTTGCTTTTCAGAGCTCCCTTGGCTCCATGCCCTGAAATTCAGTGGCCATATTCAGGTCTCTCCCATACAACTTCAGAGTCCTGATTCTAACCCCAAGAAGCAGCCATAGCTTCCACATATTCAGAAAGAAATTCTGAATAAATACTACATTGGAAATAAATTTTTTCATGACTTTGTTTCCCTATAGAAGCTAAATATATCAGTAATACACCATATACCCACACTATGCTAAAATATAATAGTTTCAAATACTTAAACCAGTACTTAAGTATTTTAGTCTGGCTCAGCCTCTTACTAAGTATGTGACTTTGAGTAATTTACTTATCTTCTATGTGTCTCACTTTTCTCATTGTAAGATGGGAATAATTGTACATATTTATGGGATTTGAGAATAAAATAAGCTTAAATGTATTAATACATATAAAACATTTGAAGCAAACAGAATGTAATAAACATTCAGTAAATGTTCTTTATTTCTTCGTTCTTACATAATTATTTTTAGTAGTGGTAATATTATCAATATTTGAATAGGTGAAAATATTCAGGTCCATTCATAACATGACTCAATTATAGACAATTATTCTTCCTATATTATCTCTTAGTCATCTCAAGGCATATATTATATATAATAATACTGCCCCAAATCTTATATATCTGTGCCAACTTTGTCTCCCTAGAAACTTAGAAGTGAAAATAAATTAGTTTGGTATGGATAATACATAAAAAGGTAAAACAAAATTATAAAAACATTTAACGAAGTCTTAATTGTACAAATGATCTATAATTATTATAGAAAAATAATTTTAATGTTATAGAAAATAAATAATAAAATATGTAAGCAGGACATTCCAAAGAGGTCATAATAATGGAAAATCTCCAATTCAGTCTCAGTATTTTGAGGTAAGGATTCCTGGGAAGGTGGATTTCCAAAAAACTGAAATGATGATAGAAAGGAGTAGCTTGATAAGCAACTAGGCAATCAAAGGAGCCAAATTTGGACAAAGATGGCAAGCCCAGGTGACAAAAATTTTTTTTTAAAGAAGAAAAATGGTAGGAAGGACGGCATGGGATGAAGGAAGGAAGAAGGAAGAAAGGCCATAGAAAAGGTTTGGGGGAGAAAGACCTGGATTTATTTCCTGAATCTGCCAACTGCTAATTATGAACTCCTAGAAAAAATTTATTTATCTTTAAAAAACAGAAATAAAAGTACCTAATAGTGTTGTATTTTGTCAGTTCTGACATTTTAACTTCTCCCAAATTAGAACATGTCTTTTAATCCTTGGCATCTCATGTCCAGTGAAATGTGATAGCACTTTGATGAGCACTGACTAAGATAATGCCAATAAAAAGCACCTAGCACCCTGTCAAGGCAATCTTCTTACTTAACTTGTCTGGCTACATTTGTATTCATTTTCTTAAATTAGAAAATCAAAAGTTAATCCACCTTAATTAAGTAGCTTGGATGGGGTATCAAAACAAATTTTGAAGAAAGAATATTTTTAAAGTTTATTACAATAAATAAAATTATATTAACAAGAATTTGGGAAACAAGCCCTAAAATTGATTAGAAAGAGAAATAAGAACCTAGCTCCATTTGAAATAAATAATATAATCTTAAAAAAAGAATTCAGAAAAGGATGCTATGCCTATTGGACAAAACTTTAAGGAGAACAGGATACTTACAAAATGTCAGAGAATCTCCTCACATATTACTTACTAATTTCAAAGGGAAAAATGGTTAGCATCACCAACAATGGGAAACTGACATCATGTACCCCTGATACGATGCACAGAGAAGGAAACAACATTGCTTATGTAATTTTTCTATAAAAAATGCATAATCTGGATCTATTCATAAGGAAATAACAGGCAAACCCAACTGAGAAACATGTTACAAAACAACTGGCTGGTACTTTCCAAAAATAATGAGACCGAGGAGCTATTCCAGGTTAAAGGAGACTACGGAAGCATGACAACAAAGCACAATGCATAATCATGGATTGGATCCTAAATTGGAAACAAAAAATGTTCTACTACCATTGGTCAAAGTTAATAAGCCTTTCAATCTACATCAATTTGTAACTGAACTAGTTCTGCCATGCATGGTACAGAAAAAAGAACTAAACTATCATACTCTAGAATTAACATGACTTCTGCTTGTAAGAATTAACAGTAAAGAAATAATTAAAGATACTCCAAAGAGTTAACAGTGAGGCTATTCAATGTAGTACTATTTATAATGGCTAAAATTTTGAAAATAATCTAAATGCTTGTATTTAGGGTTCTTTATGTTGCAAGTGGCTGAAAACTCAAAAGAGTTTAAGCAAAAAGAAAATGTACTGGCTAATGTAACTGAAAAATCCCCAAGAAAGACAGGATTTGGGGCTGTCTTCGGGTTCCAACAATGTAACCAGAATCTATCTTTTGATTCAGAACAATCTGATGTTCGGCTTCATCTTCTGACTGGCCCCCTTTAATGGTTAACATTTAAATACCACCAAATCTAAATCATGAAGATCTTTTTCCCGGAAATCCTCACAAATGTCTTCTTTCATTGTACTAGCCCTAAGTTGATTATAAGTCTAGCCTAAATCCAATAATTGTGGCTTTGCTAAAGAAATCTCACCCAAAACCTGGCTGAAAATTGAGAAGAGCAGATTTAGCACAGAAATGTGGGATACAATTACAAGTGAGAGGGAGAATTGTTACTAGACAACAGACAGCAGGTGTCTTCTATAACATCCAATGATAAGCCATTGCTGAAATATATTATGATATATCCATTAAAATGTTGGAGAACAGTATTTTCACATGGAAAAATTTCCACAATATATTAAGATGGAAGGAAAACAATAACTAACAAATAGTTCTTTTCATTTTGTCTTGCTGCCTGAACTCAGCTTGCTGGGCAGCAAGATCCAGACTACAATTCCTTAATGAAACTCCTTAATTACAGTTATACTAAAAGTTGAAGACTGGATAAAACTATTCTATTTTCAAATGTATTACAAAAGTTAGAAAGTTCATACTGTAGAAGGAGGGACCTAAGGAGAGCAGTCTTTCTCAAATTTGGATCCTTGAACCTTTTAAAAATGTGCAATAGAGCCAGGCATGATGGATTATGTCTGTAATCCCAGCACTTTGGGAAGCTGAGGTGGGAGGATTGCTTACGACCAGAAGTTCAAGACCAGCCTGGGCAACACAGCGTTAATGGAAAAAAAAGTCAAACTCTGTAAAATAATTTTAAAGAGATTTACTCTGAGCCAGATTTGAGGACCATGACTCAGAGCCACACTCAAGAAGCCTTAAGCAAGTGGAAGTGCTATGGTTGGGTTACAGTTTGGTTTTATACATTTCAGGAAGGCAGGGGTTACAGGTAAAGTCGTAAATCACTGATCAACACTAGGGTGATCACATGGCAGAAATACTCTCCAGGGATTAGGGGGATGGGGGGCGAATCTACAACTAAAAGACACGGGGAGCACTAAAGGGAGGGAAGGGTACGCCTTTAACCTGCATTTGGGGAAGGCAAAGACATAAAGTGTAGCTAGAATGTTTGTACCCTCACAATACCTTGGAATAACAATATATAAAAAAAAAAGGACAATAATGCTTTGCAAATGTATAAAAACTACTTTCAGCATCATGTATCTTGGATTCTGTATACTTATTCCATAAGCTGTGTGAAGATTGGATAATGAAAGCATTCTTCCATCCATCATTTAATGCAATGTGAATTGAGCGCCTATTTTGGTGCCAAGTCTGAGATGCAGAAGCTTTTTAATTTGATTAGGTTCCATTTATTTATTTTTGTTGTTGCTGTAGTTGCTTTTGGGGTCTTCTTCATAAATTCTTTTCCTAGGCCAATGTCTAGAAGAGAATTTTCAACTTCTTCCTCTAGAGTTCTAATAGTTTCACTCCTTAGGTTTAGATCTGTGATCCAGTGTGAGTTGATTTTTGTGAGAGGTGAGAGATGTGGATCCAGATTCAGTCTTCTACATGTGGCTATCCAGTTTTCCCAGCACCATTTATTGAATAAGGATTCTTTTCCCCAGTGTATGTTTTTGTCTGGTTTGTC
>CAUYSK010117667.1:0-37956 GCA_963575035.1 Avahi laniger
AAGAGCTCAGTCTGGAGCACACAGCCAGTGGACATTGGCAGCTCGGCTCTGCCCTTAGCGTGACCGTGGGCCGGCAGTTCACAGCTCTGAGGCTCAGCTTCCCGAGAGATAGGGTAGCAGAGTGGTTATCAGCACACACACACCCCTGTGTTTAACCCCAGCTCTGTGCTTATAAACCACGTGGCCTCCGTGAGCTGCTTCACCTCCATGTGCTCAGCGGCTTCTTCTGGAAAACGGATATGATGCTAACAGAACGCACAATAGAAATGGTGGTTGTGAGGATTAAATAAGCTATTATAAGCACAGCGCTTTACATAGTAACCAGCTCAAGGTAAGAACAAGCAATTATTTCACCTCTTCTTGCTGAATATAAAATAAAGTATAACTTCAGCACAGTGTTTGGCAGGAAGAAATGACAAATTTTAGCTATTATTGATGTTTTTATTATTAGCTATTTTTATTATTTTAATAGTAATATTATTATGTTCATTGTTATTACTCTTGTTGCTTTCAGAATTACAGGTGACAGACCTGCAGTCTTCCCTACTGAAGTACTTGAAAAGAAGAGAAAGGGAAAGGGCCCCAGCTCTCTGCCATTCAAAGAGTGGGCCCGGATCCCATGGCCTGGGCATCCCCAGGATCCTATGGCCTGGGCATCACCTGCAAGCTTGGCAGACATGGAGAGGCTCAGGCTCCAGCCCAGACCTATGACTCAGATCTGCGTTTTTAGTTTTTAATTAGATCCGCAGGTGAGTCATGGCCAAGTTTAAGTCGGAGAAGCACTGCTCCGGCACATTTGTTCTCAAACTTGACTTCCCGCTGCAATCGTATTTGAAGCATACTGATGTCCGGGCTCCCATCCCCCCATCCCCCAGAAATTCCGTGTTAATTGGCTGGAGCACAAGAGTTTAAAATCTCCTTGGGTGTCACGAATGTTCAGTCAAGGTTGAGAACCACCCATCTAGCATGGGGCCAATGTGGAGTTAGGCTGCTGGGAGTTTAGTTTCTTTGGCAACTGCCAGTGAGAGTTCTGGTTTGTTTTCCTTCTTTTCAGGCCCAAAGGGAAGTGGGAGTACAAAGAGACACGAAGAGGGCACATTCTTCTCTCCCCACCCCCACCATTCCCCAGATTTCATTCCAGCTGGCGGGACACATGGCAAGGCTCCGTGCAGGCTCATTGGCCAACGTTTCCGTTTCTCTTTGCTGCAGTTCACAGCATCCAGGCCGTACTGGCCGCCTGTGTCTCTCACGTCCCTGTGCTGACGGGGCTTGGCGTTTCTGAAGTGGAGCTTCGTGTTTCCTGGAATGGGATCCTCCTTGCTTTTTCCACTCCTGCTCACTGCGCAGAGCACCCAGAGCTTGCTTGGTTGGAGAAAACCGGACCAGAGATCTCTCGACCTCTTATGTGAGACTCCTGCTTGGTCCCTGGTGGAAAATCCAAATTCCCGCCATGCTCAGGCCGGTTCTCTAAGTGAGTGCTGCTGTCAGGACAATGCCTCGAGCCTCATCACCAGGTCAAGGACTCTGGGCACCAGGCCAGCTGACTGCTGTTACGTGGGAACGAGGGTTATGTGGCTGCCACTTTTTGAATTTTCAAGAGAAGCTAGAAATTTGAAATTTTATAGAAAATCTTCAGATTTTTCAATGTTGGCAGCTCATTCAAAAAAGTCAGAAGCCCTGCTGGCCAAATAAAACATTTCTAGAGGCCAGAGTTGGCCCATTGACCTCTGAGACATGGCCCGTGTTCTAAACAGCCCATTTGGGTTGGAAAGGTTCGCCAAGCCATGGTGACTAACCTAAATGATCTCAGTCTACGTTGGCGCTGGTAGAAAAGGTGAAACACCTGGAGTCTTCTGAGTCATGTGGCCAAGGGTTTTTAATTCGGGTGACTCATTCTGGACTTGTCAGTTCGGTAGAGCCTCTGCCAAAGGGACACCCTCTGTATGCCCAGGCCCAAGCATGGCTGTTTCTGACTGCACCATCGAAGTCCTCTGTGTGTCCTTCTAAGGCGACAGTGGACCTCTATGCTTGACCTGGGGCCACATACTGTAGGAGTTGTCCAGAGTATGTTTATTTCCCTGGGACAGCAGAACAGAAGGAAAGAAAGGAAGGTTTATACTCTTCTGTCTTCTCCCTCCCCTCCTCTCCTCCCTTCCCTGAATAATAGACAGCCCCAGCATTTGACAGAGCTCCTTGTTTAATGCTGCCATGTCTCTGCTTAGTGACCGAATGTTTCTCCCTCAATATTCTTTTTATACAAGAGGATGTGAGTTGTGTTTGTTGCTAATATTAGATTTGCAACAGATGCCTTCATTGTTGGGTCCTGGGTACATGGGGAGCAGATTAATAATTCAAAGACAAAAGCCTCCAATGCCCAGTGACTTTAATAGCAGAACTTGCTGCAAAGGACAGGGACTCACACTTCGTTGGGCAACATGAGGCGGACAGGCCTGTGAGAGACCCAGAACTGAGTGCACATTCTAGCCGCCACTGGAAATGTAGGCAGAGCTCTTGGGGGAGGAGGAGAAGGAGTATAAAGTACCAAGAGGAGGCATCTTCATGGGAACACAAGCAATAATACCCAGGTCTGTGGTGAAAATGACAAGTCATATAATTACCACTAGTGGCCAAAATTAGGACCCAGGGGAAGCAGGTAGCAAGCCTAGGGGATTAATAGATACTTCACTGTCCTGGTTCTTTCTGCTGCTTTCTATTTTTGTCAATAGAGCCTTTTTAGACAAATCAGAGGAGGGTGGGTACAAACTATGACCCGTCTGGGTCTAAAGCAAGAATCACTGGGATTTTCTTTCCCATTCCCTCATCTTCAGAATGCTCTCATCTCACTTCTACAGGATAATTTAAGTGTTTCTTAATATTTGCCAATGTGATTTTTTTTCCAAATTTTGTTTAGTTGTCTGAACTCCTCTGGCTGTTAATGTTGTGCACCATGGTAGAGAACGTGTCTATCTGTCTCTGTCACCCCCTACATATCACCACGTGGTAACAGACATTGTTCTTAACGAGCGTTTTCTGCCCACAGTGACCCTAGTGCTGGTGCATTAGAAAACTGCCTACGATTTGATCAAAGGCAATGGATGAAGGGTCTTTGGTCTCAGACAGAGGGTTATGTTGGAAATGTTCTGTGGTTTAATGGTGCTATTTCGATTTGGAATCGAATTGTCAGGTTGAATCCTGCAGCTAGCCAGTTTATAAATTGAGTTGAATCTTTCTGAAAACAGAAACCAGAGACCTAAAATAATTGTCTTGCAAATTCCAGATTTTCATAATCGTAAATGATTTTTTCTTAAATGAAAGTCTGGCCACCTCCTTATAGAGATGGAAGCAAGGACTAGCGTTTATTAAGTTTGCTATAGGTCAGGTGCTCTGCATGGGTTATCTCATTTCATTCTCATGTCAGGTATTAGTATTCCCATTTTACAGATGGACTTAAGGCTCTGAGACCTCAAGCAGCTTATAATTGGCAGAGCTCATATTTAAATCAAAGCCTCCAGATGCCAAGACCTGTGCTTTCCCCCATTTCTCTGCACTTTTGCAGTTCTTTTATAGTTCCCTGATGCCGTTACATGCTAAGACAGACATATATAGACTTACAGATAGGACTGTTTTCCTTAATTTTTTTCTAGTGATAAAAATAAATAGGAATTGTTTTAATTCACAAGGAATTAAAATGAAATGACTACTTAGGTTATGGATTCTGAAATAAATGTTTTAAGTTCTGTGTGGGAAATAGAGATGACCTGGTAGAAAGCTTAGACTGTGGGTTCCAGGAGGGCTGAGACTGTTTCATTCACTCTGTGTCCCCAGCAATTAGCACTGAGCCTGCCCCACAGAGGCCCACTCAGTATTTGCTGAATGAATAAATAAGTATTCAGAGAAAAGACAACCACTGCTTAATGTAAATAGGGAGAGCCTCATGGCAGAGACCGAACCCTTGCACGCATCGAGCAGACTGTTGTCTTCAACGACACTAAGTAATATCAACAGGCATTAAGCAGGGGGGCCAAGCCAGGCAGTTTGTCCACATCTGCAGAAGGTGGATTTTGCTGGTCTTGTTTTACCAGGACCTCCATTTCATTTTGCATCGTAAGGAGAATGAATTCATTCATGAGTGATCTATGAACCACAGTGAAAAGGAAATCCTCCTGGCAGTTTTTCTATCATTTATACTTACTAAATTTACAGTGGTTTCCAAACTTTAACTGAATTTAATATTGTTTAACGTTTAAAGTGTTTTTTCCTCATAAAAAATATAATTTATGTATAAAATTTTAAATATGGAAAAATGGGATAAAATAATTTTACTTATCCTCTTATGCAAAAATAATTATTTAGGTTGGAGCAAAAGTAACTGTGGTTTTAGCATTGTTCACATTTGCCCCTGGAAAACATTCTTAAATAAATGTGGTTATGTTACACATCATTTTAATGCACATTTCTTGCTTTATGTTTTTTTGCTAATGACTTATTACTTGCTATTTATTTTATATTTATTTTAGACTATGAAAATAATGTTAGACAAAAAGCAAATTTGAGCAATTTTCTTATTTGAGTTCAAAATGGGTCGTAAAGCAGTGGAGACAACTTGCAACATCAGCAACGCATTTGGCCCAGGAGCTGCTAGTGAATGTACAGCGCGGTGGTGGTTCAAGAAGTTTTGCAAAGGAAATGGGAGCCTTGAAGATAAGGAGCACAGTGGTCGGCCACTGGAAGTTGACAACGACCAATTGAGAGAGATCATCAAAGCTGATCCTCTTACAGCTACAGGAGAAGTTGCCAAAGAACTCAAGGTCGACCATTCTATGGTCATTCGGCATTTGAAGTAAATTGGAAAGGGGGAAAAGCCCGATATGTGGGTGCCTCATGAGCTGACCGAAAATCAAAAACATCGTTGTTTTGAAGTGTCTTCTCTTCTTGTATGCAACAACAATGAACCATTTCTCTCTTAGATTGTGACATGTGAGGAAAAGTGGATTTTATGTGACAACCAGCGACAACCAGTTCAGTGGTTGGATGGAGAAGCTCAAAAGCACTTCTCAAAGCCAAACTTGCACCAAAAAAAGGTCTTGGTCACTGTTTTGTGGTCTGCTGCTGGTCTGATCCACTACAGCCTTCTGAATCCCAGTGAAACCACATGCTCAGCGAATCCACAAGAAACACTAAAAGCTGCAACTCCTGCAGGCAGCACTGGTCAACGGAAAGGGCCCAGCTCTTGTCCGTGACAGCGACCTATGCACGTTGCACAACCAAAGCTTCGAAAGCTGAAGGAATTGGGCTACGAAGTTTTGCCTCATCCGCCATATTCACCTGACCTCTCGCCAACCGACTACCACTTCTTCAAGGATCTCCACAACTTTTTGCAGGGAAAATGCTTCCACAACCAACAGGATGCAGAAAATGCTTTCCAAGAGTTCGTGGTATCCCGAAGTATAGATTTTTACGCTACAGGAATAAACAAACTTATTTCTTGTTGGCAAAAATGTGTTGATTGTCATGGTTCCCATTTTGATAAATAAAGACGTGTTTGAGTCTAATTATAATGATTTAAAATTCATGGTCTGAAACTGCAATTACTTTTGCACCCACCTAATAACTCTTCTCAGGTCTCTGTCCATTGCGTGTATTTGGACAGTGTGGTCATACCATGTATAAAATCTTCCATTCTACTTCTCTACTTTTCCTTTCCATTACAAACAGTTTAATAGCACTGAAGTTTCCCTTCTTTACCTAGAAGAACTTATTTTAAACTTTCTTAATATAAAAATAATATAAATTTATTTTAGATTAAAAATAAGCAAAAATTTAAAAATTTAAATGCAGAGGTTTAAAATTAAATGTTCTGTATTCTCATATTGACAGTTAAAAATATTATAAAATGGAACATGCAATCAGTAAGAAATAATATGCCACAGATGCTCCTTTTAGTTCTTTTTCCGATACGTAGCATTCACTCGCATCTGCATGACTGTCAGCTAAATAAACTTTTGGGGGGGCCCAGAAGTTGGGCTGAATTAAGATGGGGAGTTGCTGAAGGGACCAGTCTCCAAGGGTCACCTTAGCACCACTGGAAATATGATATTGTTTAAAATATATTTATGGAATCTCCTTAGGAAGAATACTGTATATGATTGAAAACAATAATTTGATTAGCCACTTGTGGAAGTGTGTAAAATCTCCAAAGAGATTCCTTAAGTAGCCAGGTGGTCACTGTCCTCCTAAGAAGGGTAGTCAGTTAACGGTAGGGCTTTTGTTTTGTTCCCTGGTATATGCACATTTGGGGTCGAAGCTGGATTGCTGAGTGGCACCATCAGAGATCCCACTTCTCTGCCATTCTCTGAGCACTCAGTCTCTCCAATAAATACCTAAGTAAAGAATATCAGTCTAAGGGGACACCAAATTATTAGCCTGTCCAGAGTATCCACATCTTAGTGGCTCTCAGTTTTATTCTCTTTCTGAGATCTTGGCCAGGACACAGGGATGGTTACTAGAAATCTCTTTCAACCTTAAGGCACATCTTAAGAGCAGCATCTCCCTTTCCTTGTGAGGACAATCATGTCATTATTTGCCATTGTCATCATCTTGGACAGCTGTTTAAAAATGAGCTATATTGATCAGTTCTGATGAGGTTAGAAGAGCTATATCAATATTTTATACTTATATTTATAGCACCTGTCAAATACTTATATAGTACTTTCTATGTGCTAAGCATTTTTCTAAGTTCTTTGTATGTTGAATTTCATCACATCTAAGACATCAATAATCATGAAATGCATCATTATTTTATGTACACTGAGACAATTAAAACTATGCCATACTATCAATTGTAAAATGCATGTCAATTTTAGAGATGTTAAAATGTAAAAATGCATGTCTTAGAATAAATAATATATAATGAAATATATTAATATATTTATTACTTAAGACTAGGAGGTAGGCGCTATCATTATTTTCATTTCATAGAGGAGGAAACCGGCACATGGAGAGGTTAAGGTCACCCCAGTAATAGGAGCCAGATGTGAACCCAGGTAGTCTAGCTCCAGATTCCAAGCTCATAACCACTACATTCTTCTCCCTATAGATCGGAAAACCAAATAAAAGTTCCAGAAAAGTTATTTTAGATATTTGTCTGCATGAAAAGACTGAAAGTCATTCCTGCCTGGAGTATTAATAGTTTTCTAACAACTGGATAAATATCCAAAAGACAGTCGAATGTTCCAGAAGTGCTGAGTAGTTCTATGGGCCAGCTGTATTTTGGTGCAGGTTAATGTGGGGAGAGAGAGAAGAGTGGATGTGTATGTAGATGCATGTGGGCTTCCTCTATGAGACTTGCAGTTTCCTAGTATTACTTTTTTTCTACCTTTTTTAATGTGATAAAAAACACAAAACATAAAATTTACCATCTTAACCGTTTTTAAGTGTTAAGCATATTCACATTGTTGTGAAACAGATCTCAAGAACCTTTTCATCTTGCAAATCTGAATTTCTATACCCATTAAACAACAACTCATATGACTTTTAAACATCATTCAAAGTTTAACTTTGCTAGAAGGAAGCAGCTCAGCCCACAATTTCAGGTAAGCATGACTCAACCTCCTGCTGCTTACACATCAACAACTCTCTAGACTCAGTAAACCACTTTCTGCCTCCCACCTGTGGTTGAGCCTCCCACCTGAGGCAGGTTCTCTTTGGTTTGGTCATTATTAGGAAAATAAATCAGGCATTCTAACTCAAATAGGAGCTACTCATCAGCTTCCTCACCTCTCCTGGTCATCTGAACTGGGTTAACTTCCCCATCATTTGTCAATTTCTTATAGGTGCTAGAAAACCTACAGAGAGGAGAGCCAATGAAGTAGCTTCAGGGGCCTAGACATTCATTGTTATTCTAGTTTGTGAGCCATGTTTCAACACGTCTCATAATTATGATTTTCCACCATTCCCATTGTCTTTCCAGAGCTTCTCCCCAGATTAGCCTACATTTTCCCTCTCTGCACTGTAACACACAGTACCTCCTTTATCAGAGCATTTCTCACATGATATTGTAGTTGCTTGTCAGTCTTTCTTCCCTGTCACACTTCTAGTTCTGTAATGCAAAGGTCTGTGTCAGTCTCGTGCTGGAATGGAGCTGGATCCAGCACACGTAAATGCTACAGAACTCACTGGCTACAAGAAGGGTCCCCTGCATTGCCCTTCCCTGGCCTAAGGCAGAGTAGTTTGCAGAGGATCACTTAACTTCTGCTTTCTCTTCTGGGTGCCCACGTGGCACTGAGATGTGCTGGCACTGAGGGCCGTGAGAGCAGGAGCCAGGCTAAGATTTGCTTCCCCTGAACATCCAGCATCTAGCACCATTGCTAGCTCACGGTAGACGTTCGAAAAACATTCTGAGAATGAATGAACGAATCAGAGCAATGAGAACCCAGGTGAAGTTTGATGGAGGGAGGGTTTTTTCTTTCATTAATCTACTCACTGTAAAAGATACTTGCTCTATAGCAGGCCCTATGTTTATGTTTAAGGGGGAAGGGAACATTTATGATATAGGGGAAATACTGGGCTTAACAGACACAGTTAGAAGGAGCTCTTAACCTCACGGAGGGCAGCAGGGGGTGAAGGGTGAGGGCATGCTTGTCAGGAAGGTGGGTGATGGAGGAAGTAATAGCCAGATTGTAAATGAAAAGGCTAGACGGAAGGAGCGAAGGGATGGGAATGGGTGGTGAGAATTCCAGGTCAAGGGAAGTAGTTTAGGTTGTAAAGGTTCAAGGATAAGAGAGAACTTTACGTGGCTTCATGGAGGTGCAAGGAACTGAATGCTGCTTAGAGCTGGGGGTCGGGGTCGGGAGCAAGGTGGCTGTGGTGAGAGATGAGGCCTGAGAGGGAGGGGCTAGGTTTCAGGGGCCATGGAGACAGCTAGGGAGTCAGGCTGCACCTGAGGATGAATGGAGAGCGACTGAAGAAGGGTTGTCAGGGTAGGGCGACATCACCGGATTTATGTTGGAATTCACCCCCGCCAAAGACTGGACCGGAAGGGATGACGGGACAAAAACTGGGCGTGCGTGGCTGAAGGTGCAACGGTGAGGACGCAGTTGTCATCAGAGCACTGAAACAGCAGGAACGCTGTCTAGTTGGGTTCATATTTTGAAACAACTTGGGACGGAACCAACCAAACCACAGAAGTGCATGTCAAATGTCATTTCATTCCACATGAGCCATTACTTTTCCTCTTTAGCCTTTGCTGAAGACTGCTGGCCGATGTTGGATTGGCTGGGTGTGAGTGCAGAGACCTGAGAGGATCTGGTTTCAAACCTTCTTCCCTGTGAGAAGACAGTCAGTGGAGAGAAAAGGGACTAGAGGTGACCAAATGGAGAGACAGCAGTGAGTTATCGGTGGACATACGTGTATGGCACATACAGATGCTGCTAAAGACAGTCTTCCCCTGGCATGAGCAGTTAGCGGATACTATAATTAGATCAAGCACTCCTACCCCTTTACGTAATTTGTTCCAGAATCTTGGGGTAAGAACATTTGTAATTTGCACAAGTAAGTTAAATAGAAATTTATCTTTGGAAGGCAAGCATATTAAAAAACCCCTCTGTTGTCTTGTACTATAAACTAAAGAAAATAAAGTAGACAAAATCATCCTGGCTGTGGGATGTGCAAATGTTCACTGCATATATGTGTCAGTCACTGGCAGGGGGCTCGGGGAAAAGTAGAATCTGCCACAGGGGGTGGGGTAGAGGCGGCAGAGATATTTATGCTTATCAAAGTTAGGGGGGAGGGGTCAAGAAATTTTGAGAAACAATAAATTAAAGTCCTTTATATACTTTAGTTATAAAGGCCAATAATTCTCTTATATCTTTTGCATTAGTTAAAATACAACATAATCATCATATTTGACATTTAATCACTCTGGACTCTGTGGTAGCCACTGGGATCAAGAGGCTAAAGAAATACCAACTCCCCTTACTCCTAGGAGCGCATGATTTAGTAGAGAAGACAGACACAGGGATCATTAATACCCTAACATGATTAAGTACCGTAATATTAATAAATACATGTTCAAAGAGCACAGAGGACTGATTTCTAGTTGTTTCATTCTGTTTATATAGTTCTTTATGGTTGACACCATAAATTGACATTGGGCAACACCTATAAACAATCTTATAAAAGAATGCGAATACTAAAAGTTCTATAAAATCTATAATCCTCCCAGCATCCCAGGAAAGGCATCATTTCTATGAGAAGACATGACTGAGGTCTAAAAGGGTGAGATGACTTGGCTCAGATACCAGTATCAGATGACCGGGGCCATCACACAGATCAAAGGGCACTTCAAGACTAGCCTCTCCTGTGACATCACACTGTATTTTTTTTTTTTAATTAAGATACAAATTTAGGTTTCATTTCAGGAACCAAATCTAGTCAACATTTTCAGGCATTGAAACCTGTAAGGAATTTGTTCTTAAGTTCCAGAGAGTGTTCTCTAGAAAATGAGTCTCCTACTCTATAGGTGCACCTTACAGATGTGCTGTGACCTAGAGGCCAGGCTTGGGAATCAGAGAAACCTGGTTCAAACCTGGCTCAGGACTCACTGGCTGTGCCATCTTAGGCAAGTCTGCACAGCTCTGGTCCTCAGTTCCTCAAGGGGCACGCTGGGGAAATAGCATGCTAAGGTATTCAGCAAAGGCCCCGCCTGTGGAGCTGCCCTGGCCCCATCCCTGCTTACCACCGTCCTACTCCAAGATACCATCTCTCATCTGGATTATGGCAATCATGTTTTTTTTTTTTCCACTTATTCTGGGCCACTTCAATCCACCAGTCTCTGCCCAGAAAGCAAATAGGATTGTGTCACCATCAGTGAAAGATGAAAATCCCCAACATGATTTATAATATTCTTCCCAAACTGCAGGTCATGAGCCATTAGTGGGTCATAAAAACAATTTTGTGGGTCACCATCAGCACTTTTTTAAAAAAGTGAATTAGAATAGAACAGAAATATGAAATTGCAATGCTGATTATAAGCATTAGAATTATTTCATGAAACGTTTTTGCATTGTGGGCTTTATCAAAAAATGTTTGAAGGCCTCTGGTCTATAAAACCCTGAGTGATGGGATCCCTGCCTCCTTCAGCCCATTTTCCATAATCTCCCCCCAGTTCTCTGCTCCTTACCCACACCAGCCTTCCTTAAGTAACTGGGGCATATCACGTTCCCTTCTGCAGAGACCCTTAGTACGTGCTGTTTTCCTCTTTGCCTAATGTCATCCTCCAGGGTCTCAGCTCAGATGCCACTTATTCAGGCAAACCTTCCCAGACTATATCCTGATCCCCTGTAGGGGTCAGGTTCTCATGGATCTTGTTAGTTTTTAATGATTCCTTTAATAGCATGCTTCCTTGGTAAATGACAAGCTTTCCCACTAGGATGTTGTCTTCGTGACCACAGGGGCCCTGTTCTTGTTTACCACTGTTAATAACCGAGCGCCCAACTCAGGCTGGCACCTTGGCATTGAGAAGGATAAAGGAAGGAATGAATCAGCCTATGCTATTGGCTGGCCTCCTTCCTTTCTTGGTATAGGTTTTGTTTTTAACTTTTGCACCAAATAAACCACAGCAGGGCTGTACTGTCTGCCTAGGTTAGGAACTTCCTTTAATAGGATTTCTTGAGTCTCTGGGCTTCTGACGAGCTAATATGAACAAACACACGCAAAAACAAAAAACAAACCGCATCAAAGTTGTGTACAAGTGCGGGCCGGTGAGCACTGCAGGAGGGAGGGGGAGACTATCTTCATCAGATTTCAGAGGGGGTCTCGGCCCATCCGCTCCACAGAGCCACAGCCTTGCGAGCATCTCACGCCGCCCCTTTGCATCCCTGAGGACCTTGGGGCGCGCTAGAACAGGAGGCTCCTTGGCGCCCAGCCTAGGCGACCGTCCCTTCCCAGCCCCTCCGACCAGGCCGGCCCCGTTCAGACCTTCCACTCTTCTCAGCGCGCGTCCCCGCGCACTGCTGAGCGCAGGCGGCGCGGCGGCAGGCGACCTGCGGCTCCGAGCCCGCGTGCAGCCCCGGGGAGCCCTGGCCCAGGGCCTCTGCAGCCATCTTCAGGAGGGGGGGCGGGAGGGAGGCGCGGCCTCCGGACTCGGGCCCGCCCCCGCCGCAAGGGCCGCCCCGCCGGGCTCCGCCGCGGCCGCACCCGGGGGCCCACTTCCCCTCCCAGCCGCGCTCGGCGGCGTCGCTCGCTCCCGGCCCAGCGCGCCCAGCCCGCGCCGCCGCCGCCCGCCGCCCGCCGCCCGGCCCGCCGCGCTCGCAGAGGCCGCCATGGGCACCGCGCCCTGGCTCGTGCTGGGCAGCCTCCTCGCCCTGGCCGGGCTGCTGGAAGGCCGGCTCGTGGGCGAGGGGGAAGCCGGCTTCGGCGAGTGTGACAAGTTCTTCTACGCCGAGACCCCGCCTGCGGGGCTGGCGGCCGAGTCCCACGTGAAGATCTGTCAGCGCTCCGAGGGCGCCGAGCGCTTCGCCACCCTGTACAGCACCCGGGACCGCATCCCCGTGTACTCCGCGTTCCGCGCGGCGCGCCCCGCGCCCGGCGCCGCGGAGCAGCGCTGGCTGGTGGAGCCGCAGGTGAGCCGGGCGGTGCCCCGCGGGGCCGGGCGCGCCGGGGGCGGGGCCGCTGGGCTTGCCTCCAAGGGGCGCTTTGCAGCCACCGCGAGGGGCAGGGCCGGGAAACCGGCTTTCGGATCCACCCCACTGTGCCCCCGGAGTTACAGCCTGTCTTACCCCCTGTCGAAGCCGCAATGAGAGCTTGGCGATCTGGAGCCTTCGCGAGCCTCAGGGGCGGGAGGCCCCTTGTGGGAGGTGGTTCTCTCTACGTTTCGGCGCAGACACCTGCACGGTCTTATTGGTTTCCTGAATGGCGAAGAGCGTGAGACAGAGACCCACGCGGCTCAGATCCGCAGAAAGCCTAGGCTGGGCTCTCTCAGGCCTTGGCGGGCGCATGTCATCCTCATAGCATTCATTTGGGGGTGAGCAGGTGGGCATTTTCATCCCCATTTTACAGAAGAGGAGATCAAGGCTCAGGGGGTTGAAGAGACTTGAGGAAGACCACCCATTCGGTAAGACAGGGCAGGCCTTTTGGCTAGAAATTCACTGTCCTTTCTGCTAGAGACAGCTGCTCTTCTGCATTGCCCGTTGTAGCCTGGAAATCCTTCCCTCTACACACAACGTTCAGTAAATTCGATCTGAGGTTGTGTTGAGTTAAAACAGTGAAATAAAGATAATGGATTTTTAGAAATGCAGTGGATGGTTACAGATAGTAGGGAAACATCGATCACCTCCAACAAATGGGAAAGACAAACCAGTTTTTCCTGACTTCGTATCTATATTATCAGACCACTTGGAAATCATGTCACCTTTCACGGTGTTCTGTCCCATTTAGTGACGGGGACCAAATGCTCCAGGAGGCCCCCAGAGGCCCTGGTGAACCTGATGACTTGCTCTTAACACTCACTGGCTCACCCCTGCTCAGCCGGTACCCCCTCTAGGCTGCCCTTTGGAGCCTCCCACCCCTGCCCCTGCTACTGAGGGGGGAGCTGTCCCACAGCTGCTCAGGACCACACCGGTGCTCCATTCAGAGCCCACAGGTTGTGATCTCACGGCGATATTTCTAGCTCTGAGATCTTGGCCCAGGCCCAAGCAATCTGCATCTAGCTTCCTTATCTCCTCGACATCCTTCCACCTGCCTCACCTGTTGACATCAGGAGCTATGAGATCAGGCATGTGAAAAACACCTGTAAATCGTACACACTTAAGACATCTTTTAGTCTAAACTTAGTTTTACCCCAGCTGCGCTCCTAGAGCTGGCAGTATGTCCTCTGTACCTCATTTGGCATTGTGATTGTGTGCTTGTGAAGAAAAAAGACAACCTGGTCCCTTCCCCTCGATGGTCTCATGGACAGCTCTGGGAAACAGAACATATGCATGAGAAAGTCCTGGGAATGCATGCTAAACAAATTTCAATTAAATTCAGAACACATTTATTAATCATCTGCTGTATGCCAGACATTCAGGATACCAAGAGAGCTGAGTGTAGCTCTGGAACTGAAGGGCTTCCTGGTCTGCAGGTGGAGTTTGCTGGGAGGAGAGGTGGCATAGTATTTGATCAGAGACACGCTGTGTGGGTTCATATCCCAGTTCCTGCACTGACTAAGCTTTAAACTTGAGCAGGTTAACTTGGAAATAATTGCATAGGGTGATTGTGAGGATTCAGTGAGTTCCTGTATATAAAGTTCTCAGAGAGGCACCTGACACATAAGTACTAGCTGTTGTTATGATATAAGCAAAACGCCCATAACTTAATAAAGGTAAACAAAGTCCTATTAGATTTAATCTGTCTTTGAGGTGATGGGGAAAGCCTTAGGGTAGCACCTAACCTTTTATTTGTGCCGTGCCTGGAAAGATAAGGCAGAGTTCAGAAGGGAGACAAGAAGGAAGAAGGTGTTTCAAGCAGAGAGAGCATCACGAGTGAGAAATGCATGGCAGAGTCAGGGATTAGTGCATAAAGGGTGGTTGGAACAGGTGACCTAATATAAGTGTATAGATTACAGCCTACTCAAGTGCTCAGAACGAAGGGGAATGGTGGAAGGGAGCGGTCATCGGGCTTAGGGAGGCAGAGCCATACATGCAGCTATTCAAAGAATGAGTCATGAAGGAGCATGATTTGGCAGACAGAGGTGGAGGGAACCAAGTCATACAGGCAGTAGAGACCCCGGGTAGGGTCATGAAGAACAGGACTTGGGAGATTAAAGAGGATGGGGAGGGAGGGGAGAAATAGTTACAAATGGCCGCTTCAGAGGTGGGATGCTCAGTGGTTCTGAAAAGTACAGGAGGCCAGAGTTCCCAGCCTGCTGGAGAGGGCAGAATGGAAACCTGGCTGAGCACTGCAGGATACGTTACCCTGCAAGATGGATGGGCTCCCCTCACCCACCTCCCCAACCTCAGGTCAAGTGAGCCAGGAGCCAGAGAGTATTAGGAGGGAGGGAGAGAAGGACAGAGGGAGGGAAGAGGAGGCACAGACGCAGGAGGCTCCAGAGGGCACTGCAGCAAACCTGCCCCCTGAGGCCTGCCTCCCAGCCACTGCAGAAAGGTGCTGCAGGCTCAGTGTGTACTTCCGGCTGCTTCCAAGCACTTTGTAGTGCTGCGCTGCCTTGTGCCCACATCACCTTTTTATGAGGTCAGTGCCATCAAGAGATGAGTGAGGCAGGGCTGCACCGACACACTGGGATTCCCAAAGCCCAGTTCAGCAGTTTTCCCTGCCACCTTACACTTACCCTTTGAAAAAAGCTGTTAAGTCGAAGATGACAGAAACAGTCACTCTTGTGCTTAAAATTCTAAGGTGTTGGCAGCCCAACACCTACGGGACAAAGTTCAAACTGCAAAATGCGGTTTACAAGACCCTCCATGGCCTGGCTCCTGTCTCTAGCTCCAGCCTTGTTTCTCACCGTGCCACACCTTCTCCTTTTATATTCTAGCATTATCCAGCTGCCCAATGTTCCTCTCGTAAACTGGACTGTTTGTTCGTCTTTTTTTGCACAGGTGGGTTCCCTTCGCCCCAACGTCCTTTCTACACTGCCCCATCTTGCCCTTCACTTCCTGCGTCACTCCAAGACTCTACTGAGGTGTCACCTCCTCCAGAAAGAATTCCCCACCTGAGTTAGATGCACCTCCTGATTTAGGTCCACCCCTTAGGTGCTCCTGTAATTTCTCTATTTTTACACTTAACATATTGTTTTGCAGTTACTCGTTTAGGTATCTGTCTCCCCCACTTGAGTGCTTGAGGGCTGATGACCTTGTATTCCTAGTATTCCTAGTATTCACTTGTATTCCTAGTGCCTAGCACATAGAAAGCACTTGGTAAGTGTTGGATAAAATAATTTGACATCAGCAGGATCAGTCAGGCAGCAGTGGGTGAGACAGATGTTCTGCTTGAGTTTTCTCAGTGGGGAGCTTCCTGTTTCAGAAGCTTCTCCATAGGCAGCAAACAGCTGCTGTTACAAACATGCTTTATGTGCAGAGATGGAACCTTCCTCTGAGGCCGCCCCCATCAGTCCTAGCTCTGGCCTTTGGAACTATCCCAAACGATTTTAATCTCTTGTCTGCTAACAGTCCTTTAGCATCGGGTCCCATGTCTGCTATTTGGAGGAATTTATAGGGGACCTTCTGAAGGACAAGGAGAAATGTAAAAGGAAACAGAAAAAACAGAGGGCTGTTGTGGGTTTTATGTGGAATGCAGTCACTTTTAAATTGAGAATGGAGAAAAGGAGAGAAAGAGATGGGAAAACATGTCCCCGTCTGGCATGATGGAGATGGTTTGGAGGGTTTCCAGGCAAGACTCCAGAAACCTGAGACCTGGATTTTGGTTTAGTGCAGGAAGCCTCAAACATTTTAGTCTCTTGACTCCTCTGTATTTAACGGAAGACTTTTGAGATAAGGTACTGATGATGCCTTTGTAAAGTACATTGGCAGTTCATGCCAGAAGTCAACATATCATTTTGCAAACATGAACACTGGAAGAAACTGGCCTTATATTTAGTAATAACAGTGTATGGTTATTTAATCTTACAAAAACACTGTGAAGTAGACATTATCCTTTTCATTGTAGAGATGAGGAAACTGGCTCAGAGAGATTAATTGAGGTGTCTAAGGTCACAGAGCTTATTTTTGAACTCAAGACTGATTGCTCCTGGTCCTGTGCTCTTTTGATACGCTGTGGAGGTTCTTTGACTTTACAGGGGATCCACTACATTAATGGTTTTAGGACTTTAATTCTCATCTTTTATATGAGAATCCTCATTTCTACTCAATTTCTATTTCCCAATAGCCATAGGACAAGTGGGAGCACATATTTGGCTGCATAAATGTTGCTCAGGTGTCAGTGGCTCTAGAGTGGAGGGGATATTCTGGTTAACTGCACAAGCATTTTCCTAGAGGGCACAACAAGGTCATATTTTAGATCTTAGTAAATGCACATGAATAGTTGTCACAAGTTAGTTTCTGGATTAAGTCCTTGATCTTTAATTTTTACCAGTGGCTTCTTGATTATGTAACCTAAAACAGTTAGGAATACTGTTTAATTTATTCTAACTTCAGCCCTCTTTTCATTGTATCAGAACAGAAATATAGAAGACGTCATATACTTAAATTTCTTTGTAAGAAATGCAGCGAACAGGACAATTCTGATTTTTACTAGTTAAGAGACTTAATCCAGGTCCATGCTCTGCCATTTGTAAGCTATGTGACCTGGAATTCTTCCAGCCTTATTTTTTTGATCTGTTCATTAAAGGTAATAACAATGTTTACATATAGAGTGTTTGTGACAAATAAATAAGATAACACATGTAAGCATGTAGCATAGTACCTGGATTATGGTAAACTCAGTAAATATTAATACGTATACTTTATTAAGGTCTTACTCCAATAGGTGCTTGGCATGCACAAATGTATACACACAAGCATATTAATGGAATATTGATATATTAATAGATAGATGACACCTACAATTGTATAAATCTCTCTTAAAATGTAAATCATCTATCTGTGTATCTTCTCAAATGCTTGCTACATGTTCCATATTCATATAATAGATGCTCAGAAAATGCATGGTGAGAGATTGAATGAATGGATGGAAAGAATTAGGTGATTAAAAAAAAAAACAAAAACCAAACCAAACAGGTGCCAGAGATACCTCCACCCTCTCTGTCCTGAGCGACCAGGAAGTGTGTTGTCACAAAACAGTGAGCAATGGCATTCCAGTCTATTAGGCTGAGCCTGGGTACAGCTGGGAAATGCCTTACTTAAGGGAATGGTTCCAGAGCCAGTCACTCAAGCAATTTCTTACTTACCGTGGTGCAAACCACACATTCTGTCCTTCATTGCATTTTTCTGTTCCTCTGGCTTTTTCTTCGTCTTTGAATTTAGTGTTTCCTTTTTAGGTCATTCTCAGGATCAAGTTAAGGTACTTGCCCTATATTGGCAGGATGTTTCAGGGACATTTTGTCCTGAAACAGTTCAGTGATGACGGCTGTCTCTACTAGTCTTTCAGTTCACACTTAAATATGGACAGTCCATTTATTGATCCCTTACTATGTGCAAAGGTCTTCACAGTCTAACTCATCTCATCTATGTAACAACTCTAGGTATTATGATCCACGTTTTATAGTTTAGAAAACTGAGGTTCAGAGTGGTTAACTAACTTATCAAAAGTCACACAGCTGCTAGATGGCAAAGCTAGGACTGAAGCTTATGGCTGCCCAAGACCAAAGCTCTTAACTCTCTTTCTACTCTGTCATGCTGTTTTCCCATTAAAATGTCTGTGTTTTCTCTCCTGAATCCAAACTGGCTGACTAGAGTTATTATTTTATTTTTATTTTATTGAATTAATTTAGTTCTTTAGATGATTTATGGCTTTGCTACTAACACACCATTCTTAAAAATCCCAGCTTCAGATTGCTATTAGCTCAGTTATTAATTCATGGTGATTGAATGGAGCTTTCCTTGAGGAGTAAAGATTTTATTCTTTGGGTTTCAAATTTCTCTTCCTTTTAAACTATCAGCTCTAAAAGTGAAAATACGAGAAAATAAATCCTTTTATTTGTTGGTAGCTCTCACTTCCAGTGACGTGGTCTTGCTCCTAGAATTACTCTCAGTCCAAGTCCACGAATACTTTTTTTTTCAAATTTCCTACTTCAAGATGCATAGTGTATCTCCAGTGGTTACTTACCTTTTAGTTCCCTAGAACTTGACATCTATCGTGACAATAATTCATTGCCCACCGATCTATCTGTTTGGCCACTGAAAGGAAAGAGAAATAAAAAAGAAACTGACTCATAGGCTGAACCAAGAATAGAAGCACCATTTAGTATTCCAGTCATGCTTTCATTGACCCAGGCCGGACAGAAGTGCGGCTCAATCAGAAGAGGTCAAGCTGAAGGCATTTTATATTTTTAATCAAAACCAAAAATATGGATCTACTTCATTTTGCAGAATAAACAGATGGCTGAAATATTATTTCAAAATATAAATTAAATTAACTATTTTAGCTGACTTACCCTTTATGATCATGATTGGCTTTGAGTTTTGATTTACCTTCAGTTGACAGGGACACTTAATGCTTTGACAAAGCCCCGGGCCCTCTGTTGATTAACTCTGTTTAGTCAACATATATTAATTGAGCATCTGCTACGTGTCAGGCACTATGCTAAGCCCTGGGAATAGAATAGTGAAACAACCAAACAGAAATACTTACCCTCAGGGGATTGAATAGCTAATAGAGGATATAGATGACAAAATAAATAAATAAAAGGGATAGCATATGAAATAGTGATAAGTGCTAATAGAAAAAGCAAGGAAGGAGAATATGAGATATCAAGGAAAAGGTGAAGTTTAAAAAAGGGTTTCAAGGAAAGAGATCACCATGGAGATGACTTTTGGGTACAGACCTGAAGGAAGTGACAAAGCCAGTCATGCAGGTATCTGAGGTAAGAATTGCCCAGGCAGAGGGGACAGTAAGTGCAAAGGCCCTGAGGCATGAGTGCTCCTTGTATTTGAGGAAGAACTAAGAAGAGGTTAGTGTGGCCAGGAAAGGATAAAAGAGGACGGTAGCAGGAGATGAGGTCAGAGAGGTGTGGAGGGGGATGGCAGATCATTTAGGTCTTTCTGGACTATTTGTAAGAAATTTGGGTTTTAATTTGTGGGAAACAGGAAGCCATTGTGCAGAGAGTTTGACATATTCTGACTTACATTTTATGGGATCATTTTGGCCACAGCGTTGAGCACAGATTTGTAGGGCCAAGGGCAGAAGCAGAGAGACCAGTTAGGAGGTTTCAGTAATCTGACGAGAGACAATGGTGGCCTGGACCAAGGTGGTGGTGGTGTTTGTGGCCCGCTGGTGACAGCGTACTTCTGGCTGTATTTTTAAGAAAGAGCTGAGAATCTTTGAGGTGAGAGAAGGGAGTCACAGATGAGTCATAGATGGCTCCAGGAGTTTGGAAGAATGAAATTGCTAGAACAAGATGAGGACGCCAAAGGAGGAGCTGGTTTGGGGCCACGTCAAGAACCTGCTTTTGCTCATAGCAAAAACGCAGTAGTGGTCACCAGCGGCTGGGTGGGTGAAGAAAACGGGGAGCTGTTATCAGTGCATATAAAGTTTCAGCTATGCCCCATGAATAAATTCTGGAGATCTGTTGTGCTGCACAGTGCCTATAGTTGACAATACCATATGTGCGCTTCAAAATTTGTTAAGCGGGTGTATTTTATGTTAAGTGTTCTTATCAAACACCACACATAAAGGGACACGAGGAAATTTTGGGAGGTGTCAGATATGTCTATTCCTTTGATTGTGGGAATGGTTGCATGTCCAAACTTATCAAATTGTATATGTGAAATATGTGCAATTCCTTGCATACCAGTTATAGCTCAGTAAGGTTGTGGGGGGTGGGAAATGAACTCAGTTTTAGACATGCTAAGTGTGAGATGCCTTCAGGTATTCCACTGAGCTTCCCGTACGGGTCTAGATCTCACTGGGTGCTTACCCAGAGAAGGCACTTTTCTGGGCTTTTTTTTTCTCACTTAATTCTCACAACAGCCATAGGAGATAGGTGCTATTATTATTCTCTTTAGAGGAGGAAACTGAGGAACAGAGAAGTTAAATTACTATTCCATGTTCACACAGCTAAGAAGAGGTGGGGCCGGAGTTTGAAGCTGAGCTGTAGGACACCCAGGGGGCACACACAGCTGCCTCTGTTACCAAACCTGTTAATGTGTGGGGTGAGCTCCTATTTAACTCACTTGAATGAAGTTCCTCTTTTGAAAGTTCAGATGTTCATTTATCAGAATTTTGTAGAAGTGGGGCATGTTCCCGGTCAACAGTCACATGCCAGTAGACTTCAGAGGCTCACCACCTCCAGGTGCACCTTTGTGTCTGCAGCAAGGGTGGAGTTACAGATTTGCTAAATATGGCCTTGGGCTGGGGGTGCTGCTGCCTCATTGTGCAATCTTATTCTAATACATCTTGAGCGCTTCCTGTGGTCCTAATGCAAGCAGACATTCTCCATAAGGCACCAGCTTGGGAGTGGGGGGCATGGATCATCTGAAAACTGTGTTATTAATAACTGTGGAGCAACAGGGATTGTCTCCTGGATCTCAGTGAGTGTGGCAGAGATGAGAGGATAGAGGGTGGGGTCTTGCATCTCTGGGGATTCAGAGATGTTGTTAGGTTGGTTGTGGTGCAAGAGCCTGAGGAAAGCCCAGTTCCTGACCAAATGCCATTTGTCCCAAGGGGCAAGGGGGCACAAGCCAACCACACCTTCCGGAGCTCTACCCTTGGGCAGAGGCAGTGGACCCTCTCATCCACCTTCCACCCTCTAGCCCCAATCAGTTCGGGAGCTCCTTCTGTGCAGCCAACTTGGTTCCCAGAGAAGGAAAACCAGCTAAACCCAGCATGTATGAAACTTTATAATCAAGTAATGCAGTAAGCCCTACTTTGGGACCAGAAAAGGGACTTTGCTCCAACCCAGAACACTCCACTTCTTAGAAAATGCAGAAATTCCTTTTTCCTTTACGACTGTTTAATAAGCTGAAGCCCTTCACCTTTGCAAGTTCCTATCTTTGTCCTTGACTTCAGCAAAGCTTGGTAGATGTGCCTTCCCTGTGTGTTTGTGAGATGGCAGTGTTGGTTTCAGGAAATCTTTCTATTTATTGTCTTAGTCCTTACGAACATGGGAAGGAATTGATCCAAATCACATTTGTTGATTGAATGGACCAGGATGCATGATTGAACAGGGATCCCACAAGGAAATGGCCACTGTTTATGTTTCTGAAAGATGGGGCACCCATATGGTCTCAGGCACATGGAGGAAGCATGGGAAAAGGACCGAGGGATGGTTGATGACCTTACTCTGCACCTCAGTGGACAGACTTTGCTCTGCACAGTCCTTATAGACTTACTGTAACAGAAGTAAGGGCCTGTAAAAGGGCAAAATGTATTATAAGCTGTCTCTTTAACCATCCCCCCCACTCTTTTTGGGAATTAAAACCTGCATTCCTGCCCAAGGCCAGTAATCAGAGGGGCAAGGGAGTGTCTTTTGTTCTTTGGACCATAGGAGATGGCTCAACTGGAATTGTCCAGGCAGAGGTCACCAGATTGTCTTCACTGGAGATGCTGTAGTTAAATAGCAATAGCCTGAAGCTGAAAACTCCTTTTCAGAGCTCTGTATTTCTGTTTATAGGGAGGACAATGGTACTTTAAGATGAGAGTCTGCCATCCTCCTTATTTACCAGCAAATTTTAATAAAATTCTCTTTCCATGGCAAATTAATAAACTTCTCTTTCCATTCCCTCAAACTCTTTGTCCCCATTCTTCATTCAGCCACAGGGACAAGTACCCAACTTTCAGTAACATTCCTATCTGTACTCTGAGGCCCACACTCCCAGCATCTAAGTCTCTGCAAACCAGCTTCCTGACTGGTTGACCCATCCTACCTGGTTCTCCACTAGCCTTTCTCCAATCTGAAACTAGAGAAATCCTGAACACTGATATCATTGTGCCTCCCACGGCCTCTGCAAACCCTGTGGGACTCCCCATTTCTCTTCTAATAAAGACACAGCTCCTTATCGTGGTCTCCAGAATCATGCATGGCCTGTCCCCACTCTTTCCCCAGCCTTATCTGGTGTCATGCACCTTGTAGGTCTTTAACTTTGGCCACTTTCGCTTCTTCCTGGTTACGTTATTTTTCTTGTTAATATGTCCATGTTCTCTCCCATCATAGGATCTGTGTAACTGCTGGGTTTTTTGCCTTTCATGATATTCCCAACTAAGTCAACGACCCATAATACTGTCTAATATCAACAAACACACCTTTCTTAGCTAGTGTGTAGCAATTATACAATTGTTTGTGTGACTAAGTGAGTGCCACCCAATGAGTTCTAAGTTCCATGAAGGCAGGGGCCAGGGCTATTTCTGCTTACCATTAAATGCTTATTGTCTAACACAGGCGACAGCAAACTTGTTCTGCAAAGGGCCAAGTAATAAATGTTTTTGGCCTTGTGGGAGCTATATAGTCTCTGTTGCAACCATTCAGCTATGCTGTTTTAGCACAAAAACAGCCACGGACAATAAATGAATGAATGAATGTGGCTATGTTCCAAGAAAATTTATGAAAATAGGAAAATGCTGGCTCTGGCTCCCAGGCTGTAATTTGTCAGCCCCTGGTGTAGAATATCTTCAGCACTTCGTTATGTGGTTAGTGAGTGCTGTGAACATTGAGCACTTGGCGGAGTGGCAGTGAAATGTGAAAGCTGTGTGATCCTGTTCCCATTATGGCACAGCAACCCTAGACCTAGATATACAGACAATTTCCAACTAATCTTTATATTGTGGTGGTGGTGGTTGTATGTAATATTTAGTTTTCTTATTATTATATATGTAACATTCTTACAGAAAAAAAATTTTTTGAGTGTTTCAGAAGTATATAAAGATTCCTCTTTTCACAAATAATAATCTTTAGTTTATTCAGTTTGTGTGTATGTATGTATGCATGTAACATTCCAGAAATTTCCATTATACCTGGAAACACATGTACCGTTTTATACCTTTTAATCTAATCCACAAGGTTCAGCATCTCTTTGGACTCTGTGAGGCCACATCTAACAAGCCCCTGTAACGACCGTCACACCCATGGAGTGGGAGAATGTAGGGACCCTATTAAGGGGTGAGTTTGCACATAAACATAAGCGATTCATTTCATTAAGCATTTAATTTAGAAATAGAAGGCCTGGGGACTTCAAATGTAAAGTCTACTTCATCATATTTTGCTTTCAAGAATATCTAATATATAACTCACAGATGGCATGGAAGAATCCCACCTTCCTTCCCCCTGCACAGAGGAGGCATTATCCTTTTCCTCATATAGAAGACGAGACAGAGGCCCAGGAAGTCACTGGTTTGCCAATGTCACAAGGCCAGTAAATGGCAGAGCTGACAGATCTCCACATTTCTAATCTGGTGTTCTGTTACTAACCCTACTGCCATACACATTTAGAGGGCCTTGAAGAAGAGCTACATTCATAAAAACCCAGGAGAAAAGGTCATAGAAAGGGAGATTATTTTGCCTGAGGGCAGATTTATTAATCTCAAATAATATTTATTACATAGCATTGAGAAGCAGATGTTGTCTCTTTTATGCTTAAGAAAAGAGGTGATAAGCTTAAACAGCTTGCAGAGGATTTAGGCTGGATGCAAATAAACCCTTTCCCCATAGAGTTTTGATGTTGCGGAAAGGAATCTAACAGCTGCCAAGTCCCCTTCTCCAGTGGTCTTCAGAACGAAGGGTAAATTTTGCCTGTTGGCTTTGGAGAAAGGCTATCTATTATAGTTACAGTCTTATGTGGGGACAGGCTATGGACTTCCCAGTTTTCAGATGAGGGTGACTCATAGGAGCTAACAGTGGCATCTCTCGGGCTGCAGTTCCGTGCCCAGGTGGCTCATGGGCCAGGCCTGTTACTGCTACTTTCACTGCTGTCAGTGTTGGGCACCCTTCTCCTCTGCTCCTCCCATAGTTAACCAAAGAGGAGTCTAAGGAACTAGGAAGGCTGGTGTGTGTGGGTGCGCATGTGTTTCCTCTTGGTGATCCTTACCACTCATTTACATAATAAATGTGGTCACAACCAATCAGAGACAAAAGTTTGTCATGAATTTGTTTTCTCTGTTGATGAATTGGGGTTTAAGAAGTAGACATGGAATCACAGGGAGCTTCAGTGATGGAGACAAACTCACCCTGTTTATTTGTTTGCTTGGTCATTTATTCATCCATTCATTCATTTGTGGTCAGCAGCTCAGACTCATGGCATTGCAAAAGGTGAGTCGTCAGACATCCAGCTGCTGACTGATACTTTAACCAGTGTTGTCATTATCATCAGCATCAAAACCACTGATTGAAATCTCAGGACTAAGCCAAAAACTAGGAGTCTGCGACATCATACGGGAGCAAGAGACAGTCCCTGCCCTCTGGTGTCTTATTACTTAGTTGGGAAGGCAGATGGTGACCAAGAAGTGGTTTACTTAACTCTCTCTCAATAGACTTTTAGCCCCTAAGGGACACGGACTGAACAGAGAGGGTGGTTAGGAAAATGGGTTTTGTAGTGAGACAAAATTGAGTGGAGTCCCAGCTCTGCCATTCACCAGCTGTGTGACCTTGGAAATGTTACCAGATCTCATAGTGCTCAGCTCCCCATCTGTGACATGGGGCTAATCAATTGTCCCCATCCTGCAAAGAAGTTAGGAAGATACGGTGAGACAAGTGTGCACAAAAGGCACTCTTCGTTGTGCCTAAACACTCAATACAAATTCGGCAAGTATTGAAGGAATGAGTAACCTTTGTATCCCAGACCACGCCTGCCTTAGAGACAACTAGGATGCGTGTTATGCTCTGAGGCTAACCCAGTGTTATTGCCAAAATGCCCTTCATTTCACACCCGCCTGCTCTGTCTCCACCTCACCTGTGCCGATCTCGGCTTTTTCCCTGGATTCAGCATCTCTGCACTATCCTCTGTATTATTGTCGCCCAGTGATAATGCTTCTCTTTTGAACAATTTGGTAGAAATTCCTTCTCTTTGTCCCCTGGGATGCCCCTCTGATCTGCTCCCAGACTTTTGGAATCAAGACAACTTGTGTCTTCATTTATTTCCCCATTTTAATCCTAGAGTCTAGAAGATTCCATCACCTAGAAGGTCCCTTTCCCTGTTCTTTCAGGGGCTTACTGGGTTCTCATAGGAATAGGACTCTTGATTATTTCAGACTTGTTGATGCATGAATCATAAAACTTACTCAAGCTCATTCAGGTGAAGGGCAGGGCTGTTGAAAGATATCACTGATAGATTCATAGGCACAGGAAAAGATATACACAATAGAGCTCAAAGGAACTAGAGCTGTGAACCTTTGAGAAACAAAAGGGTCCCACAGAGTCTTCAGGGTCTTTTCTTGACCTCCAATCCCTCTTTTAAACCCATGGATCAGCCTAGCTGCCAACCCCAAACTATACTGAGGAGCCTTCACAGCCTTTGCTGGCTGTTGCCAGTTCTTGAGTTTCTTAGATTGAAAACCCAAGAGAGGCATATGGTTGCTTGCTGGCCTGATGGGGTGGCCCTTGGTTGCAACTGGCACGGAGGTGGGTAGGAGGGAGTCATGTGTAAGAAATGCCACCCCCTCAGAGATAGTGTCAGAAATACTTGGCTGTGGGTGTGATCTCCCAGGACCAGACATATTGGGCGTTGGGGAAGATGTCACTGAGTCCCTATCAGCCAGGGTCCTGGCTGGGAACAGATGGCGCTCTCAAAATAGTTTAACCAGCAGGATTTAATGAAGAAACTACCATGGTCCCTCGTCGTCTCCAGGGGATTGGTTCCAGGACCCCCTGCAAGATACCCAACTCTGTGATGCTCAAATCTCTTATATAAAATGGTGTAGTATTTGCATGTAACCTGGGCACATCCTCCTTTAAACCTGAAATCATCTCTGGATTATTTATACTACCTAACACAATGTAAATACTATATAGACAGTTATACTATAATTTTTAAAAAATTTTAGTACTGTATTGTTATTTTCTATTTTTTTTTCTCCCAACTATTTTCCATTCATCGTTGTGGAACCAACAGATACAGAAAGCTGACTATATTTACAGAGTTAAGGGAGCCAACAAGTTATGGTAAAGCACCTAGGGACGTGCGACAGCAGGGAGCTGTGACCATCCTAGGCTGTGGGGTAGGGGTCAGACCTGTGGCTTCAGAGAAACTCAGCCAAAGCCAGACCATGGCACCCAGGGAAGGGGGAAGCCAGAGAATAAATGATTTGGTTCCTCTCTTTCTACCTACCCATTGGTGGCTCCAGTCAGAAGCCAGAGGACAAGAGGGCTCAGATGATGTGGTCCCTAGAAGCCAACCTTCCATAGAAGTCAGCCTCCCATGGCACAGAGCAGGGCACAGAAGAGTGGAGAATGGCTCTGGAAGGCACAGGGAGAATACCAGTGCAGGAGCTGTGAGTCTGGAGCCAGGCCTTGGCACCTAGGTGGGGTTCAGGGAGCAGAGAAGCAAGGTGAGGGCACCCCCAGCCAGTAGCAACAGGGGACAGTTGTAGACAGAAGCCAGGCCCATGACAGCCTTGTAACTGACATGCATGGGGTGGAGAGTCACCTGTTTTGGTTGCGTATAAGGGAAGGTTTGAGAGAAGCGGTGGATATGCCAGTGTGTCATTTAACCTAAGATGTTATTGAAGGCGTTAGAGTAGTGGTATGTTCAAAATAGACTTCTTATTCCATATATGAATAAGAAGGGAAATCCACGTTTACACCCACTATATATATGCTCGGAATATTAGCTGATCCAATAGGCAGGGGATCAAAATGGCCCATAATATCTGTTTTCTACCTTGGCATTATCACAGCTCTTGCAGTTTGTAGATAATGCCTCTTACAGAGAATTCATATCATGTGAATAAATTAAGCCTAGCCAGGGCACTCCCAAAGATAATGTAAACATTCGTTTTTCAGGGTGGGATTCATGGGCACCTGCACCATCAGCACTAGCATCACTTGGGCTGGTGGTAAAATGCATCTCCAAGCCCCATCTGAGCATATCCCTGTTGTGAAGCCCAGAAATCTGCATTTTGAACACAGACCAAGTTGCTTCTAATACAAAGTAGATGTTGAGAGCTATTGATTTAAGGACACATGGATAATTTCCGCAGTGGCTGTCAAGGCAGGGGCTTGATTCCCTCAGAGACTGCTCAGTGAGCATCTGATGAGAACCTAGCCCAGTGGTTCTTAGCTTAGAGTCATATTAGAATCACCTGGGGGACTTTTTAGACCATCCTGATACTGGGAGGGGGGGCTCTTTTTATTATTATGTATTATTTTGATTTAATAGGTCTGGGTGAGGCCTGAGGGTATGTTTTTACAGCTTCCGGGTGGTCCTGATGTGCAGCCAGGCCTAAGAACCTCTGATCTTGTCTGAAGTCAGAAAGTGGAAAAAATGAGAAATGGAGACTTCTCAATTTAACCGACTTTTCAGAATTGTGTACCACATAGTCAATGCTAAGAATGATTCCTCTGGAAAAGAAAGCAGAGCACAGAGTGGAAAACAGGCTCCCGTGAGTAATGGGGAAGGAAACCAAAGAGCAGGGTGATGTAACCTGAGAAGGTACTGCAGTCTGGAAAGGTCTTAAAGGAGTCAGCTTGCTCACTTAGGTTCCCAGAAGGAGTCTGAAACTCAGAGCTCTGCGAGAGAAGGAACAGAGTTGTCCCCCAGGAGTTTGTTTGCCCCAGAGGCCTCGCCTCGGGGCTTTCTTGCCTGCATTTCTTGCCAGCGTGGACTTGGTGCATTTTTTAAATCCTCCTCACTCGTTATTTTTATTTTTTTCAAGTTTTCAAGGAAAAAGTCTGAAATGGAAGCGAAGCACCCTTTCATTCTTTCCTTTGTGCCATCATCTTCTGACTTAGAGAACTCTTTAGCTGTTTGTCTCTGTATGCCAACCGAAGGCTCCCAGACATCGAGGGTGTGCCCAGCGCTGGTGGAGCTGGAACCGCCTCCTTCCCGCAGGCAGGAAGGTGTGTGAGTGGCGCAGGGAGCCCAGAGGAAGGGTGATTCACTGGGAGGAAGGCAGAGAGGACCAGGAAGCACCCCCTGGTGCCAAATGGTCATTCAGGAAACGAAAAGCTCTGCATTTCTTTTTCCTAAAAAGAAAAAGAAAGCAAGAAAAATTAGCAGCCTTCTAATTTTTCTAAAGCTGTTTCTATTCCCAAGGGGATAGAGGATATTTTAGATGCTAAGCAGGGAGGAATTTTTTCCTTCTTAAATGGGTGGGTCAGAATTTTGTTTATTTCTTCCTTGAAAGCTGAAAGGCCTTATGGTTTATTTCTTCTCGAATGTCCTCATCTGCTGTTGTGGCGCCACCTGCCTCCCCCGTCTTTGTTGAAAGGCAGCTCTTTCCCTTGCTGGGTATTTTCCATGGTAAGTAGGGACTTACCTGGGCCTCAGATCTAGTTCATTCTACCGTGTGTGACTGTGCAGAGGACCTTTAAGCACCGTCCAGCTCTGATAAGATTATCTGATGTTCCGATTGTCAGCTGCACTCACGATTCCTTGTAAGGAGGGGCTCTCTCACCCACCTGGTGACGGCCGCAGGGGTGATAACATCTCTTTTATATCCAGTGTGCATGTGTGTGTGCGCACCTGTATCGAAGTTCACACAGCAGGAACAAAATTGGAACACCAACCGTTCACCTGTCCTGTTATTTAACTCTTGTTGAAAAATAAAACAAACCCCAAAGGAAGTAGCCTCTTTCTCCCCAGGGAGTTAGATAGGTGCTGACTAGGTCGGCTCCTGAGGACAGGATCTTGTCTGAATCACCCCCTAAATGTGTTTATCTAGTCTCAGCTTAAAATTCTCCAAGGGAAGGAAACTCCACCCTCCCCATGGTGAGTCATTGCGGAGTTAACAACCACTTTGATGACCCTTCATTAGGACCACCTTTTCACACTGCGTGTCGTGGAGCAGAACAGGACAGGCGGTTCTGGCTGGAGCCTCATCGGCAAGTCCGAGGAACGCCTACATGCACCAGAAGATTATTGTGGAGGTCAAATGAGATCATTCTTTCAACAAATACCAGTCGCTTCCTGCTGCGCAGGGCCATCGCACTAGGTGCGGGACCACAGAGATAATTGGGCACTGGCCCGTAGCCTTCGATTCAGTGGTCAGACAGGTAGATAAACACACAGTCTCGACACACTGGCAGACTCCTCTGCTTTATCTTTGGTGGTTGGCCTGCTGACCTCGACTGCCCACATGTGTCCCACCCTCCTGGAGGCAGTCTCCACTCACACCAGCTGCCGTCGTCAGCAGGGCCCCACCTGTCCCCTCCACCTGCAGCTGCTGATGCGCGGCTCCTTCTCCCCGGCCTTCTCCCCCTCCCCTTGGTCTTACTCTGTGCCTGCCCGCTCAGTCTCTTCGCATCAGCAGTGCTGCACCCCTCGGCCCCTGTTCACCTGGACTCTATGGTCAGGTACTTCAATCCGTTTGTAGTGACAGGGCTCCCAGGCTTCACACCCACCACACCTAGGCCAGTGCTTTCTCTTCTCTTGTCCCTGGACTGCAGATCCTTGCTGGGGGTCCGCTAAGTACAAAAACTCAAACCCTGGCCTTGACAGAGCTGGCCCTGCCCCATTAATCCTGGCCAATTTCCACGGGGCCTTCCTTTCTTTTCAACAGCCTTTCTTTCCCCTTTTGCAAATTCCCCGGCACAGTGACCTCAGGAGGCTGAAGACCTTCCTTGCTCTCCCTATGCTCTGAGCCCCTGGCCAGCATGGCAGGGAAGCTGACCACTACTTCCTGCAAAATCGCCAACACCAGCCCCTCATCCACCCTCCTCCGTTGCATGCTGCCATCATGATCACCAGCATACTAATTAGCAATACGTACCAAGAACCCACCATATGCAGAGTCTCCGCTATGACTTAGGCAGACAAGAAGTACAAGAGATGATCCCAGCCTTTGAGAGGCCGGTGTCTGCAAAACCACAAGGGGCAAGTGCACAGGAGCCCACTCCCCACACGCTCAGTTCCCCGCTCTGATAACTCTTTCCTCTTGACCTTCAAGTCTCCCGTTGTGTGTGCAAGTGTGTGTGTGCGCACTTTCTTTAAAACCAATCTTAGTAACATTATAAGCCTCTCCCCCTTCCCATCCACCCCCCAGTCATCCCGGACCTCTGCAGAGCCCCCTTGCACTCCTGCCCGTCCCTTCTGTCACCCTCTGCCTACTCTCAGGCTACTCCCACTCCATCGCCTCGTGGCACAGTCCCCTCACTGGTCCTGGAGGTCTTGGCTGGGACACCCGGCCTCTGAGTCTCCTGGCCCTGTGGGATTCTCTGTCCCATCAAACACTTGTACAGGCTTGATGCTGGGAAGGGAGTTAAAGGAACTCCCCTATACCCGCCATGTCTCCGAGCTGTCTCAGAAAAAGTGCTTGTGAAGATGGTGAGATTCTAGCCCTAGAGGGGTTGAGAAAAGAGTGGATGGAAGGAGACCAAAAAAGGCATGCAGGAGGCTGGTGAGCAGCATTGGTGCTGACGGGCTCAGAGCTTTGTGTGTGTTCCCCGAGGGTCACCTCAGCAAGCAGCTCCTCCTCCCTCCTCAGTGACAAACTCCCCATGGCAAGTCTGCACCGGGTGACTCTGGCCCCAGAGGTCGGTGTGGATTTTGCAGCCCAGAAGTCCCCAGAGATGGGGCTCTGCTCAGTGGCTCTCTGTTCCTCTAGCCTGTTGCCTTCAGATCATTTCTCTGAGATGCGCTCGAGCTGAGGTAACTGGCCCTGAGGTGCTCCCCTGTGCAGACTCAAGCAGCTCCAACCTCCCAACATGCCCTTTGCCTTGGACGGGAAGACAATCCGTGCTTATCCCTGCAATTCCTGTCCTTTAAGCTACGGTTCCGTTCCTCTCCTGCCTTTACCTAAAGCCTTTTCCAGCGAGAGGCACAGTTGCTGCAGTCTTCTCTGGCCCACATCCAGTCACCTCCGCTGGCTGTCCTTCCTGAGCGCTCTGTCACTACCCAGCTCTAATCACCAGAGACCTTGGCCCAGTCTCCTTCCTTCCCTTTCCTCTGCACAGGTGGCTCACTCTGTCGATCGTCCTCCAGCCAAAGCTTCCTCCTCCCCTGACTTTTGACGTGACACCTAGACCACTGATTCTCCCCACAGCCCCTGCTGTGTCTCCCAGGTCACTCGTCGTCCTCGTCTCTCGCGGTGGCCGCTCTGTGGCTCCCAGCATTCCCTTCCTCGTTCAGAGGCCTGGGCTGCTACTGGCTTGTGGTTGGGAGCTTTGAAATCAGAGAAGCCGGGCTTAAGCCTTGGCTCTTCCACGTACTTGCTGGATGACTTTGTACCTGCCATTTGTCTGAGTTTCAGTTTTCCCACATCTAAAACGGAGACGGTAGTAATGCCTGCCTCTCAGGGTATGTGAAGAGGAAATAGGATCCTACGCTGTTTCCAAATTTTATTCTGATCCCTGTTCTCCTTTCGAATTAACCTCCCCTTTTCCTCACTCAGAGTCCTGTTTTCACAGGCTGCTTGTTTCTGCGCTAAGCCTTTGTGTGGAGATCTTGCTGAGGCTTTACTGGCCTTGGTGTTTCACCGAGTCTTTCAAAATCTTCAAGGTCCACTTCAGATTCTGTTTCCTCCAAGAGTCTTCCCCGACTGCGCTCCCTGTGCCCTTCCTGCCTCTGAAATGCTATTGCTCTTTTCTGTTCTACCATGTATTCAGCAGTTGGTGTAAACTGCATTATACTGCAGTTTTTCTTCTGATTTTCTATTTAACTTTCTGTGTATCTGTGTCTTGTTTCCATAAATAGATGGTGACTTTCTTGATGTGAAGGCCTATTTTGAGTCACATAAAACAGTGATTAAGAACATCTGGCTAGGCGAGGTGGCTCACTCGGGTAATCCTAGCACTCTGGGAGGCGGAGGCAGGAAGATCGCTTGAGGTCAGGAGTTCGAGACCAGCCTGAACAAGAGTGAGACCCTGTCTCTACTAAAAATAGAAAAATTACCTGGGCATGGTGGCGCACGCCTGTAGTCCCAGCTACTCAGGAGGCTGAGGTAGGAGGATCGCTGGAGCCCAGGAGTTTGAGATTGCTGTGAGCTATGATGACACCACTGTACTATGGGGCTGGACTTCGTGAGTTGATACCCTGGTTCTACCACATACTATGTGTGACCTTGGGCAAGTTACTTAATCTTGATGTGCCTCAGTTTCTTCACCTTTCAAAAGGTGATAATAATAGTACATAGTTGTTGTGAGTTTAAGTGAAGAATAGTTAGTTCATCCACTTACTGATTTAATTCATGTAAAACTCTTAGTATCTGGCATGTAGCACTCAATGAATGTTGGGTGTTGTTAATATTTCCAATGTTTCCTCTCATGGTGCTAGTCATACATAATATATGCTTAATAAATACTGTTGAATGGATGAATATACCCTTCCAATACTCCTTTTCAATTTTCCATTCTTCTTTTTTTTCCTCACATGAATTTTATCACAAAAATTCAAAGTTTCCCTTTATTTGATTCTGAAACAAAAAAGAAAGCCCTTGGATTTAAATAGCTTTTACTGTCTGGCATGAGGAAACAGACCAGCTCATTGAGAGAAAAGTTTTTTTCTTTGTACTAAATTTGAAAAGGAATTTATTATAAGATTATTTATGGGGCAAGAGGCTAGTGGAGTGGGGAGAACTCATTCTTCTGAAACCTACTTAACATGTTGAGATTAGAAAAAAAAATTTCCATTAAGTACAGGAACTGTATCAAATTACATTGGCAGCCCAGGGGTACTAGGTCAGCTGGGAGGTGGATTAGACAGAGAGAGCTTTGTGTGTTCCCCTCCATCTAGAGATTCCACTGGGAAACCAAAGGGTGAGATTGGTGGCGTGTGCAAAAGGGCAGGGGTAATACAGAAATTGTAATGGGAAATAGCCTCTTACATCATAAGTATATGTCTGTGGGGAGCTGTATTGTCAGTAATTTACTATAATTGCAATAACCAGATCTTAAAACTACGTCTGTAGAGAGCATGGAAAAACACATGTGCCCTTTAAGTGACAGTGTATCAAAGAATATACTAAGACTCTTTTAATCAAATGGTATTACTATTTTTAATACAGTTTCCCATGCATGAAGTGTTTTAGTTACACACACACATCCACACACATACACACTATGGCATCCCTTCGGAAGATGAGAGCCTACCAAGACATTCTGGGTTGTTTTGTAGTTACATGAACATGATAATGATGGGGATCTCATGTATTGATTTTGTTTAGATTTTTCAGATGATTCTCCAACAAAGGCTATTAAAATTGTAGTCATCTTGGGATCAGAATAAAGTTTTGTAAGGCCATGACCAGACAAGACAGCCTAGAGTGCCTGCCGCTTCCACCGTCCCTGGTGGTGAGGCAGCCCTGTGTAGATCCCTACAGTTCTCTCTCCAGCACCCAGCCCATAGCTGATTGGGCAGAGGTGGGCATTCGACTCAAGGACAGCTGTTTCATTGGTTTGTCTTAACGTGACCTGATATGAAAAGATGAGCTGGGTAAATCAGATTCTGTCTCTTGAGCACTTGATGTAGGAAATTAGGTAACAGAAGAAGTGAAAATTGAAGATTGATGATGTGGCAAGTGGCTAGAGAGGCCCTGACGGTCCATGTGCAAGCTGCAGCTGTGATGAACAGAGACCATGAGTGAGAAGAAGCCATGAAATAGAGAACAGCTGTGCAGAAAGAAGTAGGCAAAGAAGACAGGTGGGAGAGAGGGAGAAAGTCTGACAGGTCCAGTGTGGCTCCACTTCATTAACAGCAGTCATGCGTGTCTAATTAGTCTCACTCACAGACTTTTTGCCAAAATTCCCTAGGGCTTTCTGGAATCCATTTCCAGTTCCAGCATTGCCAAGCTATACTGCCATCCCTAGATCTTTGTAGAGCCTATTGCTTCTGCTTTTCCTGGGTTTCCATGCTTTTTATCCTTCCAATGAACCCATCATTTCAACACAAATGAGTCTTCGTTCATTGACAATAGAAGGTCTTAAGGAATACAGTCCAGATTCAGTTAAGTAATACAGTGGGGTCCCTTTCCTGTCTGACTCCACCCTGTGGAGTGTGAGCGGGGATGGGGCTGCTTTTACAGTTTTTTGTTTTTTTTTTTTTGTTTTTTTTTTTGAGACAGAGTCTTACTCTGTTGCCCAGGCTAGAGTGCCATGGCATCAGCCCAACTCACAGCAACCTCAAACTCCTGGGCTCAAGCAATCCTACTGTCTCAGCCTCCCGGGTAGCTGGGACTACAGGCATGTGCCACCATGCCCAGCTAATTTTTTCTGTATGTTTTTAGTTCTTTGGCCAATTTGTTTCTATTTTTAGTAGAGACAGGATCTCGCTCTTGCTCAGGCTGGTCTTGAACTCCCGAGCTCAAACGATCCACCCGCCTCGGCCTCCCAGAGTGCTAGGATTACAGGCGTGAGCTACTGCGCCCAACCTTTTATAGTTTTTTTCCAAGAACGTTTGCTGGGCTTGGATGCTCGCTGTCCTCCGCTACCCTTGCTGGTGTAGAGAAGATGAAGGGAATAGCCAGGTGAGGCTCTGGGAGGACCAGCCCTTCCTGTGGACCAGCCAACCGACCAGTTTCTAAGGGTCGTGGGACCCTGAAGACTAAGTTAGTGGCTTAGCAGCCATGCACCTTAGGCAAAGAAAAGAAAGCCTGAGGACCAGCCTGTATACGCCTCCTTTATCCTTTTCCTTTCCATTCTCTCAACATCAGAGGGCTCAGGTATCACCTTCCCTCCCTGCAACTTTAAGGAGCTTTATTTATTCCATGACACAGAGAGAAAAGATGACCGATAGGGCAGTATTTTGTTCTACTCTCTGATAGAATGAACTGGCACACCTGTGGCTGTTAATATAGGGGAAAGTATGGTTTAGTGATAGAGAACATACGCTTTAGGGACAAAAAGACCTCAGTTCAAGTCCTTCTCTTGCTACTAATTATCGGAATACTGGAAAATTTACTTCATCTTTCTGGGTCTTCGTTTCTCCATCTCTAAAATAAGATAAAAATACCTTCCATTTAATGTCACATGGAAAGCATTTAATTGGTAGTTCAAAAAGTGTTAGTCTCCACCCCCTGCCCCATCACTATATAGTTGTAATAGCCTGGCATTCTGATTCAATCTCAAACACTGTATTCTAACCTGTCATCAAACTATGCGGCCAAACCTGGGGTTTGTAAGAATACAGTGAGCATGGACATGGGGTTGTGAAGAAGCAGAGGGAAGGGGAGGGAAGATATACCCTTGCTGCCTGCATCTCCAGGGCATGGAGTTTAGCTATTGCTTTGCCTAGGAAGGCCAGGGCAGGGAGCGCGCAGAGCCCAGGGAACTGGCCCGTGTAAGTGTGTGCCTGTTTCCCTGTGAAGTGTTGGCAGAAAAGTTACGTGGCTATGGCCGAAATCTGAAGCCCCATGAACCCAAGTGGCCTGAGCAGATACAGAGGCACCCAGCCCAGTCTCCCCTGCATGGCAGCCGGCAGACCACGCCCTGCAGCTTGGGAGTGACCAGCGCACAGTCCTGGTTTCTCACTGATAGCAGGATACTGTGTTTGTCTCTTACACATACATATTCTCTCATTCGTTTTTCTCCTTTTATTTCTTCTTTTCTCCTTTCTTTTTCTCCTCCTGCCTCTCTTTTTGCTTCCTTCCCCTTCCTCATCTGAGAGTCCCTTTTCTCTGCTCATTTTCCAGGCCTGCTGACTATCCCTGTAGGCACCATTTCACCTCCAGGTGGCCCTGGGGCTGAAGACACACTGTCACGCTTCCCTATACTCTGCTGGAGGACTGCCAATTCAAAAACCATGCCCAGACTTCCCCTGGAAGGAATGAAGGCACTGCATCATGTTAAATGCAGACAAAATACAGACAAAATGTAACCATGGAAAAATGTGCATCTTAAAATCCTGACTTTATACCCAAGATTGTATGGATCTTCGCTCTGCCGTGTCTTGATCTTATGATTCAGAAATGAGGCTGAAATTTCCTTGGGATATATTAATATATTTTAGCTATAAGAGAGCAGAGATAGAAGCTTTACAAAATAAGCTTCTTATCTCTGTCCTACAGATGCGATGTGAGTGGAGAGCATCTGGGATCATTGCTCTTTCTCAGACTGGGGAAGGCATGGAGTGGCCAAGTAGGATCAGCCTATAGATTAGCCCATTAGGCTTGGGCAGATAGTCCTTCTTCCATACCCATTTGCTCACCCATTGCCCTCACTACCCTACACGTACACGCATGAGAGTGCCTGCACTTGCCACTGCAGAGCTGTAGAAGTGCACGATGGGGTTACCCTCAGGCAAGAGGGTCAACACAACCCCCATGGCCTTGATGCCCCTGGGGGTTGTTTGATGGGTTTGCTGAGTAGCACCAATTCTAGGGAATCAATTAGCAAGAATTTACTTATTTTGTTAAACTAGTTTGGGGGTTTTTTTGGTTTGTTTCCTTTTGAAAGTAACACATATAAATAATTTATGAATTGATATGAATAGAGGAGGTATAGGGGAGAACTAAGAAAATAGAGGAAAAAATATCACTCGCATCCCCAGGAATCAAAAAAAACACTATTAAGGGAGTATAATGACGGTTACCAGAGGCTGGGAAAGGTAGTGGGGAGGCTGTATAAAGTGGGGATGGTTAATGGGTACAAAAATATAGTTAGGTAGTTAGATAGAGTGAACAATATTTGATATCACAAAGTGACTATAATTCACAATAAGTTAGTGTATACTTTAAAATAACTGAAAGAGTAGAATGTTCCTAACACAAAGAAATGATAAATGCTTGAGGTGTTGGATACCCCAATTACCCTGATTTGATTAATTCACATTGTATGCCTATATTAAAACATCACATGTACCCTATAAAGATATACAACTATTATGTACCCATTAACTAAAAAAAAAACAAAAAAAACAAAAAAACACTGTTGACATTTCCTGTTTCCTTCCAAAGTTTTTTTCTTGCATAATTTAGGCTTTTCTTAAAAAGAAATTATGGGCCGGGTGTGGTGGCTCACGCCTGGGAGGCCGAGGCGGGTCGGACAGCAAAAAATATACAGAAAAAATTAGCCGGGCATGGTGGCGCATGCCTGTAGTCCCAGCTACTCGGGAGGCTGAGGCAGAAGGATTGCTTGAGCCCAGGAGTTTGAGGTTGCTGTGAGCTAGGCTGATGCCATGGCATTCACTCTAGCCCGGGCAAAAGAGTGAGACTCTGTCTCAAAAAAAAAAAAAAAAAAAAAAGAAATTGTGATCATTTAATTTTATATCCTTC